>JAQJVL010002353.1:0-104002 GCA_035578905.1 Stictocephala bisonia | reverse complement strand
ACAAATATTCCTATTAGATGGTTTATCTATTATAGGTGTATATAATTAATGATACTATGTAGATATTTTTAAATTTGGTATAACTATAAGTCAATAAATAGCACACAATCAAATCTTATTCCAAGATTACCATATTCTTAGCTTCTATTCACTTAACATTTTGGAATCTCAAACCTTTTTAGTAAAACATTACAGCCTTTTCAGTTCCAATGTTTAAAACACCCAACATACCTACTCCCTCCGTACAAACAACAATATTATTCCACGTCATCAAGCATTTTTTTAAATGAAGCCTACACAAAGCTTTTGCAGTTTTTTTTAATTTAAAAAAGCACTGAACAATTTTCTAATTGGAAAAGAGTATTACACCATCCGGGATTACATCACTGATACTAAAGACGTTTACCGTTTTCCTGTAGTTTAGTTTTGTGTACTGAATGTTATACATATTTGATTGAAGCATGTTATATAGGTTGTATTTTCGTTGTTGCTTGTTCATCATACATTTTACTTTTACCATGCACGATCTATTTGTGACTTTTGTCTATGCATGTAGTATGCGCTTTTTGGCATTAAATATAATTCGATTTGACGTGAAAATCTAAAAAAATAGCTACTTTAAAGCCTTCATCTAGTAGCATCATAGATTACTTCATAATATATTATGAATTTTTTCTAATGTAACTATCACTAATGGCATTTCTTGATCTTAACCATATTTTTCAGTTCCATATAAAATGGACATACTGAAATGTATTTTAACAGAGAATACTTCAACCAAACGTTGTTACTGAGAATATTCAAGTACATCTCAAACAAGGGAGTTATAGCCAGCTTAACGAACAAGAACAATTAAAACACCAGTTAGCGGCCGTTTTTGTTCAAGAATCGATTTTTTAAGTGGAGTTTGCAAACAGAGATATATTTCAATTAAAATTAATATACATAGATATTAAGTGCACGCTTCAACCAACAACTTGTCGCCAAGCCTCCTAAAAATCAAAGTATACGAATTGCTATATCCTACATATTTATTTTTCATATTAGTATTTTTCGATTCCTGATATTTTTCGTTTGAAAATATGAATAAATTTTCGAATACATAAAACAGTTATGTAGTAACGGTACAGAGACCACCGATCCGAAAACTTATTATTAATTATTATTATTAATCTCTATACTCGAGCACAATATTAAAAAATTTAATGAAAACTATGTTTTTTTGCAAATTAAAATAGAAAATTAAATATTATATGATTTAAATAGTAAGCTAAAGTACCTAAATTTCAACTTGTTGAAGATAATTTAAACTTAATTACTACTTCACACAATTAAATGTAAGACGAACAATATCAAATAAAGTGACTGATTTGATTCAAATGTTTAACTTGAAATTAGTGTAAATGTAAAGAAACACAGCTGTCATTGCAGTTGAGTTCGTAGTTCAATAACAGACAATATACAGATAATAAACATGATAAAACTGTTTCTGAACGTCATAAGTATTGAAATTGTACAATAATATTGCACAGGAATAAAATAGTACGAAAATTAGACCCTTTCCTCAGAAAATAAATTAACAGTGATAGCTATTTCATTATTTGTCTCTTTACCATTCACGACAAAAATCAGGTTGTTTTAAGGGAGTGACCGATCTCCTTAACCTTACCTTGTCCATTCTTCATGTCTATGTGCGAGGAACTTAATCAGACAGAGGAAGGGGGCGAACCAGTACAGTAGAAGGTGAATATTACTGATAAATCTTCCAGTCTAGGCCGGATTCGAACCATCGCTATCTCTAACCCAAGCTCCAAGTCCTGACGTCTTAGACCGCTCGACCACCGGCTCCCCCAAAAGTTTGGTTCTCTTTACGATAATTACCAGTTTTTATAATCAGTTGTCCCCCGTTTACATACGAAGAGGGGGGAGGGGAGGTACATGTTGAAAATAAAATAAAATATAAAATCTTGAAGGAAGATGACGCATGGATTACATGATGAGATTGTGGGATCACGCTAATGCGGATTTAGAGAAAGTTAAGTTACAAAGATTGCTGATAGACTGGATTCTGAGAAAGGTAAAATAAGTTTTTCATTTTGCACTTTGAATATTGAAAATAAAGAATAACAAAATATATATCTGTTATGCTATTTCATATTCGGAGATGACGGAATGCAAAATTGAATATACGCAGTTATTAAGGACAGGAAGTCATCTATTTGCGGGCAAATCACCGCATTTATTTATAGACACAGGAAAACTGACGTCAGCTTAATTAGGTGTCATAGCTTATGTCTTAGCGTGTTCAAAAATAAATTCTTCGTGGCAGTTTGTATTGATACGAACATTTCTAATTAATTATGTTTTTAGCACTGTTGCCAAACAGATAACAAGTTAATTTGTGCATTTGTGGAGTAAAGTGCAATAGGCATCTCATTGATACCAGTGATATCTTGTCATTCAATGTATAAAGAACAATAGGCATCTCATTAATACCAGTGATATCTTATCATTCAATGTATAAAGAACAAAAGGCATCTCATTGATACCAGTGATATCTTGTCATTCAATGTATAAAGAACAATAGGCATCTCATTGATACCAGTGATATCTTGTCATTCAATGTATAAAGAACAATAGGCATCTCATTGATACCAGTGATATCTTGTCATTCAATGTATAAAGAACAATAGGCATCTCATTGATACCAGTGATATCTTGTCATTCAATGTATAAAGAACAATAAATGTTACATCAAAATAACGCTGTGTCTGAAATTTAAAGAAAATAACTGATTCACATCTTAATAACAATCTAATTAAAATGTATTTGTTGTCAACTGCAAGATGTTACTCTTGCAACTATTGTGAGATTAATGCATCTATTTAGCTCTACTGTAATGTAACTCCATTTTTATGATTAGTTATGCAATTTAAAAATTCCTTATATACAATAACATTTAATAACATTGGTATATCACATGAAGTAGAATTAAATTTAAATGTTTTTTCATTGTTTGGATAAAGTCGAGACTGAAGAAAAATAGTAAATAAATTATTATTATCTAGACAAACACCAATACTAATGTACCTCACGCGATAGATTAGTGTAGTAAATTAAAAATAGAATAGAATAGAAATATTTTTATTCCAAAAATAGTTTCACAAGTTTTATAATTATAAGGTGGAATTACTAGCCATCTTATCAAGTAGTGATGACTAACACAAACAAAATACTACAATGGATTGGTTATTCAGTCAGAGTTATGGACTTATCAGTGATATTTGGACTGGACGGCACTGCAGCACTGACAACCAGTGTAGTGCTCTGTATCACCTGTATATCTGTATGACTCATGTATCACTCATCACTCTGAACAAGACTTCAGAGCTTCTCATTGTACTATTCTATTTGTAAAAGTGGCCACATTCATGTGATTTTCTATATTATGAAAATTATGAAAATCCTATTTAAGATTTGTGCTACGTGGCCCCTAATACATAAACTATAGGAACTGTCACTATTTTAGGGTTAATTGTAAGAAAGGGCCTAGTGGTTAATTGTAAGAAATTCGCCCTTTTGTAAATAATTATTATTTGCAAATAAAGACTTTTTTAAAATTATTATTATTATTATTTTTATTACTATCCAAATAAATGTGTTTATACACAAAACAGCCATAGAAGTTAAAGAAAACAATTATATAAATATTTTATAATATATTTCTAATGTTTCACAAATTATTTCTGTGCTTATTACTTTATTCCTTATTTATTTCAAGACTTTTTCAAGCAGATAATTGTAACAGTTTGGATCAGCAGCTCAACTTTTTCACTAAACAATGGTTTTACAAGAATATTTCAAACTTGTTTAACTATCTTTAACTTCTTTTGATAAAGTTATTAAGACATAATAAAGTTATTATGTCAAAAGCTGCAAAAGTCAAACTAAATTAAATACAGTGAAAATGAGAATTGTTAGTGGCAAAGGTTCCCCCCAGCAATGGACGCTAATTAGTGCACTGCGATCTTCACACTGCACAAATATTATGTATTTGTTTTAAGTATAGTCAAAATTTAAAGGTTATATTACATCTAATCACTATTTTCTAGATGCAATGCAGACATAATGGTAATGAATTCAGCCATTGAAATGAAATGGAAACTACTCATCCAACAACTTAGATTACACATTTACAATAAAACATACAATATGTACTTACGTTCAACTATCGTAATTGACTTTAAAGAAATTTACAATTACTTTTTAGAATTAACTTAAAGTATTTTCTAAACATAACTATAAAAATATGTTTTTGATAACTGTGTTACAGTGTGCTACAGTTACAGTAAAACCAAATTAGATACATTGATTATTATTTATTGAATTTATGTAGTTATGTTAATGGTATAGATTATTTATTGTGAGTTGACCGTAATATAAATTCATAGAGGATATTCAGCTGAGATAATGCATTGTGAATGATGCGCATGGTGAATGAGTGAGGATGTCGAATGAGTGAGATTAGTGAATGAGTGAGGATTTCGAAAGAGTGAGCATGATGAATGAGTGATGGTGGTGAATGAGTGATCATGGTTGAATGATTGAGGATGTCGAATGAGTGAGCGTAGCGAATGAGTGAGGATGTCGAATGAGTGAGTATAGTGAATGAGTAAGGATGTCGAATGAGTGAACTTGATGAATGAGTGTTGATGTCGAATGAGTAAGGATGGTGAATGAGTGAGCATGGTGAATGAGTGTGGATGTCGAATGAGTGAGCATGGTGAATGAGTCAGCGTGACTAATGCCTACATTCAAAGCCGGTGGTTTCTATGAACGTAACATTAATTTATAGTACATAGCCCCACAAAAATATCACTCAGTACACAGTAGATCAGCTGATCACAGTAAAAATATTCTTGACTATAATTGGAGCCAACCTTTTACACGGAACCGGTACTTGACTGAAAACCACAAAGTTGTCAGCCTATAACAATGAAGTTAAATGCCCTGTCTTTTCTGTATTAATTTTTTGAGAGTAGACTCAGTCAGGACGACCGTAAATGTAACCGACCCACGTCGGTCTGACGAACCCGGATTACCGGGGGTGGTTTTTACAGACTGTTGTTGTGGGGTTGATGGTCTGCAGAAATCCACCAACTGTGTCATATATCTTTTCGTTAGTCACCGACTATCTATAAGTAGTCCCAAATTATAATAACCAAAATGAATAAGTTAAAAGGCTTAAGTACTACGTATTAATCCTAATACAGTTTGTTATGTGTAAATACATTTCCAAAATTACTTCCTTCCTACAAAATTGAATTATGAAAAATGTTAGATGTAGGATTACAGCCCTATAATAATATAATAATAATAATCCTTTATTGCCATCAAACTTTACAGCATTGACAAAGTCATAATTGCAGCTATATATTGCCAAGTCATTATGAATATAATTTAACCTAACATAAAATAAATACATAACATATTGAACTATTAAATAGGGTAAGCAAAATATCTTTAAAATATTTGTAAAAAAGGGAAACTAACTTTTTGCAATGCTTATCTTTTGTTTCGATTACCCTTAAGGTTATCCAGGAGAAGGGGCCTCAATACATTTTCACTAAGCACCTCTGTTATCTGGGGTAAGCATGAGCTAATCATATGTAGTAGGCCTACTTAAAATTCAACTAAATAAACACTAAAAAATTCGTCAATTGAATAAAATGGGTTTCTAAGTAGCCAGCAGTAAAAGTTTTTCAAGAAAGCTTTGGGTTGATATTTTTGAATTAAAGTGCCAAGTTTATTATATATAAATGCTTATTACAGTGTGGCTGGATAAGCTCTTATTCAGTCTGTGGAAACCAATCACAGCCCTGTTGTTGTTACGAATTTCATATTTACACGTTTCATTGAAATATAAAAACTCTGGATGATTTAGAATGTATTGCATTATGTCATACAAGTATAAATTAATCCGTCTGAATTCCAGTGCTTATGAAAAGAAGCTTACAGTGTTCTAAACTATTTGATCTTGTCATGATTCGGATTGCCTTTTTTTGAAGGATGAGTATTTCATTAGCTCTGCTACAATTACCCCAAAGAATAAGTCCGTAACTCATAATCGATTGGAAGTAGGCGTAGTATGCCGATATGATGTAGCTACTGCTAACACATAAGGTGAGGCGCCTTATTAAGAACAAGATGCTTGATAACTTCTTGGATATGTAATCTATGTGAGGCCTCCATGTTAAGTGGTTATCGAAATAAATTCCTAGAAACTTAGCACTAGTGACAGTTTCAATTCTATTTGATGTACAGATCTCATTATCCATCGCTCTTAAGCTAAATGTAATAGATTTAGTTTTCTCTTCATTTAAATGAAACCCGTTTTCCAAGTACCAATCGGAGGCTGATTTTAATGTTTTTAGTCTGATCAATGAGTTGATCGAGCAGTGATTTAGATAAAGCAGTGATTTAGATTTTACTGAATTGGGTAAGTCGTTTATGCATATTAAAAAAAAAAGTGGTCCCAATACTGAACCCTGAGGCACCCCACATTCCACCTTAACCTCTTCAGACTACAGGTCATTCAGAAATACCTTTTGTCGGCGGTTTTCAAGATAGGATTTAAAAAACTGAAGCTGAATACCAGATATACCATAGTAATTCAGCTTATATAGTAATTTGTCGTGACTTACGCATTCAAAAGCTCGACTCAAATCACATAATGAGGCCTGAGCGAATGCCTTCTCTTCAAAGGCTGATACAGCTTCCCTAACCAAAATATCTATTGCATCAACTGTGGATCTCTTCTTTCTGAAACCATATTGGTCAGAGGTAAGAAAATTGTTTCTTTCAAAAAAACTACTTAACTGGTCCTAAACTAATGCCTCTAATAATTTCCCAATCACAGGAATTATTGAGACCGGTCGATAACTTTTTGGTTGAGAGCGAGGGCCTTTTTTGAAAATAGGAATGAGCATTCTTGAGATCTTTAATGAGTCAGGGAAAGTTCCTTCTCGTAAAAATGCATTAAAAATAATAGATATAGGTTCAACAATGCTACCTATTAAACTTGACTGAGGTCTTGTTAAATGCTACCTATTAAACTTGACCTTAAAGTTTGACATGTCGTAGACATCAGAATTATTAGAATTTGAGAGTCGCTTAACCACATTAAATACGTCTGAATGGCTAATCTCTCTCCACTTGAATGTAACGTTTGAAACTTTCAAATTTTTAACAGGTTCTGAGAACCAATAGACAACGCATGAACATTTAGCAGATTCCTAGTTTCCCTTACCGAATCTATAAAATATCTATTTAATTCATTAGGGGGGATTTCAATTTTATTTTCGTGGTTTGCCTCGAAAGAGTTGTTTTTAATTATTTTCCAAGCAGTTCTACTTTTATTAGTGCTCTGTTCGATAAGTGTTGAATTATACGCACACTTAGCATCCCTGATTTCCTTTCTATATTGATTCTTAAGACTAGAAAATTCATTTTTAACTGTCTTATCTGTACTAGTTTTATGTATCTTACTTAAAAACAAGAGCCTTTCTTTCATTCTTGCTAACTGTGATGTATACCATTCCTATATAAACTCCTACACCTAAGAATGTGGTTACAGGTGTTAGATCAGCTTTTGCAAGTTTAATTTAGATTTTTTGATAAATCTATATATATATATATATATATATATATATATTATATTCACATATCCAAAACTAAGTGTATCCGTTGACAAATGATCAAGGGTTAGCTCGAGATAGCTTTTGTACTAAAGAACCACTAAAGAATGCTAAATAGGAGACATCCTAGTATAGCTGTTTGACTTATTTAGCATTTAGATACTATATGTTTGCAATATAATATTTTTATAAGGGTATGTTTTGAGTACTATAAAAATGTAATAGCTAATACATATCCAAAATATTTATCAATCTTGACAACATTTCAAATTTTGATACAAGAGACCACACATTAGTCTTCTGTTAACGATGAAGTGCTGATAATAGATTTTAAATAAACTAACATACTACAAGATTCACACTTTTGAACTGAGTTTAACTAAAAATCTTTAAAAAAATATATATATACTGTTGGTTCAGACTGGAATTTTTCAATACTTTAAATAAAATTGTCAATAAAAAGCTATGAAATTAATTTACTACACTGTTTAATATTATTTAACATTCCACAATTTAACATAAACTAAAATAAGAACGATTTCTATGACTTGCATACATTATCGACAGTTATATGTTTTATTACAAACAAATTTTTATGTATTGTGTCGAGTAAAACGTGAGAGCAAAGTAACATTTTAAGAAAAATAACATTAGCAAAGTAAAGACAACGGGGGGGGGGGGGGGCGGTGTCCGAGCGGACTAAGGCGTCAGGACTTTGAGCAGGGTTAGAGATAACGCTGGTTCGAAGATTTATCAGTAATATTCACCATGCACTGTACTGGTTCGCCTCCTTACTCTGTCTTCATAAGTTCCTCGCTCAGATCAATAGTCTATGGGGAATGGGCAGTAAAAAGGGGAGATCGGCCCTTCTTTTTTGTAAAAAAAACTAATTTGCAGTTGGTACATCTGTCCATGAATCACGTCTTGTGAACATCCTATGTTAAGGAAACAGGAATACCAACTTGTATCCACTGATAGATGTAGTCAACGATGTCTGTTTGTTTAGATTGAATAAAACATTTGAGACTTCAGCAAATTTGTCAAAATAAATACTGTAACCCCTTTAGTTGTTATCTACACAATCAATACCAACAGCATGGAGTCTTAACGTAGGATAGAATTTATTATTTTTTAATAAACTTTATTCAAAAATTTAAATATAGTAAAATTAAAATTTCTATTTAACAATTTCAATTAATTAAATTGGACTAATACTTAATTAGATTAAATATTATATTGAATTGAATATTGAAGAACTTGTTTATAATTACGTATATTTATTTTGTACTCCAAAGCAACCCCATTAAAAACCAATGTCGAGTTTAAGGGTAAAGGGTGGAAAGATTATTAAAATAGAATGATATATATTTATGTTGGAGCTGCCTGAAATGTTGTATCATTCTACATAATGGTCTGTTCTGTTACATCCTTGTATTAATTGTGTGAATGAAATTGAAATAACAAAACATGTTTGATGAAATCTGAGAGTATAAGTCCACTTTTAACTTTAGTTTACATATATGTTTTACTGTTAGAAAGTTATTTATGTCTTTAATCATTTAATGTTTTATATTTTATTCCGTAATCTTAATCTATATAATTAATACAAACATCAGTACCTGAAAACTTATCAAGTAGTCTAACTACTGTTTGAATTCTTGATGTTTCGAGAGGGATAATTACTAATTACATTTACAAATGAACATAGGCTAGTAACTGTTGTAAAATTTAGATTTAGTGTTCATCCCACGGTCATTTTATCTAAATCCAAACTAAAAATTATAAAATTTATAAAAATTAGAAATATTTGAACAGGAATAGGCCTAATTACACTAAATGTATATTTAGAAGATCCAAGAGTTTCTATTTGACTTGAAGTTACAAGATTATTTCTTTATCCATGCAACTTTGGGATGTTATTTTCAAGAACTTTGGCGGATAAACGCATTAGCTAAGTTAAAAAATACGCTTATAACAACGTGTATTTAATATGAAAAAATATTGCAAATGTATTTACTTGTAATATCTGTTTCAACAAAATCGGATTAAAATCAATAGATGTATATAGGATGAAACATTGTCCCTTTGAAATTTTGAACGAGATAGTAAACTTTCAACGTGTTTGCACTTACAAGTAAACCGGTGTATACAAACCAATCATCGATTTTAAACAATAAACAGTTTTACAAAAGTTTAAAGTACTGTTCAGAGGTCTCCGGTAATCTAATGATGTTTACTCCTTATTTATAGTAATTACTTCTATTGTAAATATTAAAAATAGGAAACTAAATAAAGACTAACTACCTTATTTATCTACTTGAGTATTTAAGGTTGTTCGTCCGACCGAATCAGGCCAGCGCTGGATGGAGTTTAGTTCAACGTTTCGCCGCCACTGTCGCCACGAGTAGCATAGTGCATGCCTTACTGTTGACATGGGAGAGTAACAGCACTCTTGCTGCGAGTCCGGAGCAAAACCGGGAATAAATCCCTAATTTATTGTAAACTTAATAAAAAGATATTGTATGTATTATTAATCTACTTTTCCAGCCAAAGATAATTGTACTAATTTGAAATCGAAATTCGTACAGACGTCATTTATCAAATAATAACTGGTTACACTTAAAAAAAATATTATTTTTATTATTAGTTTTTATTTACTCTGGGTTGGTTAGTACCATTTGTCCACTATATTATCAAAGTTTTATTAAAATATATCTCACGGTTTGTTGATGAGTTAGGAAGCAAGAAACACTAAATTAGCCAATTTAGGGAACCACATCTCCATAATTTTTTTAAAAATTTTCCCTCAATACACTTAATACTTATAACAAACCAAAATATATATTCAAAAAATGTCAAAAATCATTTTCGTTCGAACACCCTTAAAACGAACTCAGACAAATATTCTACAGCTCAGAAAAAAAGTATTGTTTTGATTACAAAAAGGTTTCAGGAATACGATAGTACTACAATTTTATTTAGGGTTTTTTTTAATTGCCAACCCAACAATTTGAAGGTAGTTTGACTATTATGCTTTGCAGCAAAATATCTTGTCAACACATGCTACATGTATATTATATACATTAACAATTTTCAATTGTATATTTTTCCGGCAGCCATTACAAGGGCAAAAATCCTAAAAAATTGTAGTAAATTAAGAGCAGTTTGTGGGTTAAAAGAATATTTAACTAATTTAGATTGTTGAGACAAATATTGTCTTATTGCCTTGAAGTCACATACACTGGGGCTAATAATAAGATGAATATAAGTAATTGTATAGTTTATAAAGAAAAATACATGACTAAATATAAGAATTAGAATATAAAACGTTATATAAAAACATTTATCACGTAACATTACCTACAGTGATTTTTTAACGTTTTACTCAAACGCCAAGACTCGACAACGCAGTAACATACAAGTAAATGATGTTATTTACTCTCGAAGCACAGCACTGTAATAAGTGTAATGCGGTAGAAGCAGAGAACAATGAATGTACTGTCTGCAGACCAAGAGTAACCTAAAGGGAGTAAAACACGTTGTTGCACCTTGCTTGCAATTATGCGCCTGCGTGAAGATGGCGTTCAGCAGTGATGGACTCGTGGGAGTCATTTGGTGAACGCCGTCCATGGTGTACTCAGTTTACTTTATAGGTTAAACATTCATTAGTCAAACAAAACACAAGAAAATTACGTGAGCTAATTAAATAGAAAACAACATATATTCTCGTGAAAATAGCATTTATATACAGAAATACATTTATAAATAAGAAATAGCGTTTGTAAATAGGATGTATAAATAAATACATCCTGTGCACCAACGCTATTAATTCGATTCAAGGCACTGATGGTGAATAAATGAAACACTTATATGGAATGAAAACTTTGTGTTTATTGTAAAGTTTGAAAATAATAGTAAAGACTGAATATTATAATATTCGAATGGAGTGTAGTAAAATGAAAGCTTAAATTAATATCCGGCTATGAAATAAATGGAAGTATGTTAACTTCAAAGAATGAATGAGAGCCTGGGTGCCTTGAAGGGGGAAGAGGGAGTCGCACGGCCGGGGCTTTAGGACGAACTAAAGGCAAGTTCTTACTGGGTGCCTTGAAGGGGGAAGAGGGAGTCGTACGGCCGGGGCTTTAGGACGAACTAAAGGCAAGTTCTTACTGGGTGCCTTGAAGGGGGAAGAGGGAGTCGTACGGCCGGGGCTTTAGGACGAACTAAAGGCAAGTTCTTACTGGGTGCCTTGAAGGGGGAAGAGGGAGTCGTACGGCCGGGGCTTTAGGACGAACTAAAGGCAAGTTCTTACTAGGTGCCTTGAAGGGGGAAGAGGGAGTCGTACGGCCGGGGCTTTAGGACGAACTAAAGGCAAGTTCTTACTGGGTGCCTTGAAGGGGGAAGAGGGAGTCGTACGGCCGGGGCTTTAGGACGAACTAAAGGCAAGTTCTTACTGGGTGCCTTGAAGGGGGAAGAGGGAGTCGTACGGTCGGGGCTTTAGGACGAACTAAAGGCAAGTTCTTACTGGGTGCCTTGAAGGGGGAAGAGGGAGTCGTACGGCCGGGGCTTTAGGACGAACTAAAGGCAAGTTCTTACTCTGCCGGAAAAAAGTGAGGGAAGCAAGAAGGAAAAGTTTCCTTAGTTCAACACATGCGAATACTTCAGATTTTTTATGTAGGCTATATTGTAAATATCAAAATCGATGAATAATAAAACCAGAAAAAACTAAGTGACAAATCTTGGCGAATTCTACTTTGCGTAGTACTCTTTAGTAGTAATAAAATACTATAAAATAGAACTTTATATTCAAAGGTAATATGTTTGCGCTATCTAGAGACATCTTCCGTCAAGGGGTTACTCAAGGGATCGGTATTTAGTGCAACGTCAACTCTTATTTTACTATTCTCCACTGTTGAAAATCTCCTCTTATATATAAGTGATTTGCATGAAATAAAATTTAGAATGGTTTCATAAGGGCTCCTTGTTTAGGAACAGTTAGTTTTTTGTGATATTTTTAGTCTAATGTAAAGGTACTATATTAATTTCTTCATAAATCATTCGTATTTTAATTGAATGTTTTAAAAATGACATTACAGTATGAAAATCTAACTGGAAATCGATTTTTTCCGGATTTTTCAGCTTTATTTTATTTATTTATTTTATTGTGAAATTTGCATTTTGTGCCTTGCAAATTTTCGATTAACAAGTTATAATTTCGAAAAATGATTCCTATTAATAGTGCGAAACAATCTCATCGTAGGTAACATTGTTGTTCGGATTATTTATGAACTGAATTATGACGCAAAACCCCACCACTGTTATCCGGCCAGCAAGATTCCATTCTCCCAAAGACTAATGTTAATTTTTTATCAATGAAACAAAACCATATCTGTATTTGTAATCTTTTAAGGCACATGTTCATTAAAAATGTTTTAAAGGATATATGACAAATTTTAAGATGAAATAATTGTGTTGATTCATTGTTAAATAAATGTTTAATGTAAATACTATTAGGTTTTCCATACAAGTTTTTTGGTGTTTTCATTTCGAATATTTGTTTAATTAGAACTTTTTTTAGAACGTGTATCACAAATATTAAATACTCTAAACAATCAACATTCACCATTACAATACCTAAAAATGAAATATTACAATAGTTTGATTGAAAACACACACACGAAATACCGGTTTTCCATTTACCAATAGTCATATGTGGAAGAAAAACAGAATGGTCTCTCTAGCTAACCGTTGCAAACAATGGAGTACTAAAACGAAATTTCATACCAGACATTAATAATTCTTCGATAATAAAATATTATGATTGTTTCACAGCTATATTTTTGTTAATAAAAAACTATTAAGTGAAAAAAACTATTAAGTGAAATATTGGGTTTTGAATAAAATCATGCCGTCAAGCGTAGGAGCACGTTGTGGGAGCAAGCAGATGAAAGTAGAGGAAGAAATGTACTGTTTTATAAAAGAACTACGTCTTTTGTATGTCTTCAATATAATACATTACATTCGTCATTAATATGAATTATAACGAATAATAAAATATATTTTAGAAGAAAATGTATTTATCAACAGCCAATCTCTTATGATAAATTAGGAACAATAAGATTAATGTATTATTTAATAATATAACAATTTAAAATCTATTAAAGTTATACAATTAATTTAAAGGGACACTATTGTTGTTTATTAAACTTTTTTAATTCAGTTTTCAAATGGCTGTAAAGAAGCTGTGATATTGTACTAATAATTCAAATTAAGATACAACATTAAATCGTCAAGCAATTATCGCTTCAAGTCATCCACGTTACTAAATGTTAAAACTTATTGCTAACTCAATTAAATGCTTAGAAAAGCAGAAATAGTTCAGAACAAAGTTTGCCTTTTCGACACAATTAGAGAATAGCTGTTTATTAATGAAGCTGCATTCTATACAGTCCAATTAATTTAACAAATTTTATATTTTTTTTATTGCCGATATTACGAGTTTAATAACTATACTATGTAATATGTATATCATATGGTCTGTTATTCACATAGGAATGTGTACTCATTGATCCTACACAGTGTAATAATTACACCATGTAATATGTATGCCATATGGTCTGTTCTTCACATAGGAATGTGTACTTATTGATCCTACACAGTGTAATAACTATACTATGTAATATGTATGCCATATGGTCTGTTCTTCAGATAGGAATGTGTACTCATTGATCCTACACAGTGTAATAACTATACTATGTAATATGTATGCCATATGGTCTGTTCTTCACATAGGAATGTGTACTCATTGATCCTACACAGTGTAATAATTACACTATGTAATAATGTATGCCATATGGTCTGTTCTTCACATAGGAATGTGTACTCATTGATCCTACACAGTGTAATAATTACACTATGTAATAATGTATGTCATATGGTCAGTTCTTCACATAGGAATGTGTACTCATTGATCCTACACAGTGTAATAATTACACCATGTAATATGTATGCCATATGGTCTGTTCTTCACATAGGAATGTGTACTTATTGATCCTACACAGTGTAATAACTATACTATGTAATATGTATGCCATATGGTCTGTTCTTCACATAGGAATGTGTACTTATTGATCCTACACAGTGTAATAACTATACTATGTAATATGTATGCCATATGGTCTGTTCTTCACATAGGAATGTGTACTCATTGATCCTACACAGTGTAATAATTACACTATGTAATAATGTATGCCATATGGTCTGTTCTTCACATAGGAATGTGTACTTATTGATCCTACACAGTGTAATAATTACACTATGAAATAATGTATGCCATATGGTCTGTTCTTCACATATGAATGTGTACCCATTGATCCTACACAGTGTAATAATTACACTATGTAATAATGTATGCCATATGGTCTGTTCTTCACATAGGAATGTGTACTCATTGATCCTACACAGTGTAATAACTATACTATGTAATATGTATGCCATATGGTCTGTTCTTCACATAGGAATGTGTACTCATTGATCCTACACAGTGTAATAATTACACTATGTAATAATGTATGCCATATGATCAGTTCTTCACATAGGAATGTGTACTCATTGATCCTACACAGTGTAATAATTACACTATGTAATAATGTATGCCATATGGTCTGTTCTTCACATAGGAATGTGTACTCATTGATCCTACACAGTGTAATAATTACACCATGTAATATGTATGTCATATAGTCTGTTCTTCACATAGGAATGTGTACTTATTGATCCTACACAGTGTAATAACTATACTATGTAATATGTATGCCATATAATCTGTTCTTCACATAGGAATGTGTACTCATTGATCCTACACAGTGTAATAACTATACTATGTAATATGTATGCCATATGGTCTGTTCTTCACATAGGAATGTGTACTCATTGATCCTACACAGTGTAATAACTATACTATGTAATATGTATGCCATATGGTCTGTTCTTCACATAGGAATGTGTACTCATTGATCCTACACAGTGTAATAACTATACTATGTAATATGTATGCCATATGGTCTGTTCTTCACATAGGAATCTGTACTCATTGATCCTACACAGTGTAATAATTACACTATGTAATAATGCATGCCATATGGTCTGTTCTTTACATAGGAATGTGTACTTATTGATTCTACACAGTGTAATAATTACACTATGTAATAATGTATGCCATATGGTCTGTTCTTCACATATGAATGTGTACTCATTGATCCTACACAGTGTAATAATTACACTATGTAATATGTATGCCATATGGTCTGTTTTTCACATAGGAATGTGTACTTATTGATCCTTTACAGTGTATTAACTATACTATGTAATATGTATGCCATATGGTCTGTTCTTCACATAGGAATGTGTACTCATTGATCCTACACAGTGTAATAATTACACTATGTAATAATGTATTCCATATGGTCTGTTCTTCACATAGGAATGTGTACTCATTGATCCTACACAGTGTAATAATTACACTATGAAATAATGTATGCTATATGGTCTATTCTTCACATAGGAATGTGTACTCATTGATCCTACACATTGTAATAATTACACTATGTAATAATGTATGCCATATGGTCTGTTCTTCACATAGGAATGTGTACTCATTGATCCTACACAGTGTAATAATTACACTATGTAATAATGTATGCCATATGGTCTGTTCTTCACATAGGAATGTGTACTCATTGATCCTACACATTGTAATAATTACACTATGTAATAATGTATGTCATATGGTCTGTTCTTCACACATGAATGTGTACTTATTGATCCTACACAGTGTAATAACTATACTATGTAATAATGTATGCCATATGGTCTGTTCTATATTACCACTGTATGTGTAGGAGCTAGTTGTATTACTAATGGACTTATTACATCCACTTTTATCAATGAAAATATGTTTATTTGTATGTATTAAAGTTGCTGATTTAAAATACGAACTTTTACAACTCAGTCATGTATAGATGTTGGGTACCTTATGATTTGATATATTGGTCTCTCATTCATTTAAAATAAGTGTGCTCGATTCATTACTTTAACTTGTATCTGTAAATATTAATGCTTGTTTCAATCTTAAACCTCCTGTCATTCATACTGAAACGTAACTTGAAAATTTAATAACTTTATTCATTTTATCTATTTATTACAAGTAATAAAATGTTGTAACATTATAGTCTTGAATAATTACTAAGTTTGATGGGCTAATACATTTATTTATCAAGGCTTACAATTGGTAATTTAATAAAAACTTATCATTGGCAGAAAAGAATGTTTATTTAAACATATTAAATATTGTTAATATATTTATGTGCTCTAAATTCAAAATGATTTCTATTGTAGGCTTAGGTAAATTTTAGAAAACTTTTAATGACAAAAATGATTGTAATATTTGTTGTGAAGTTCAGTTGTCTATTTTAGCTATATTAAATCCTCTAAATATTGTTCTTAATTGCATTATAAATTAAATATTCTACTGGGAGTGAAATGAAAGTGAAACTGAAAATTTCAATTTCAATTATTGACATTTATTGGTTCACTCATTTCACGGTTGACTCTTATTATCTCTTGACATATTATTATCTCTTCTTATTATTGGTTTAAAGTGTAATTAAATTATTAATACAGTACTTCGTCTTACTTTAAGACTACGACGACATATTCTTATTCTATGTATAAGGTCCGATCCATTTGAACTTCAGGACCCTACTCTCTGTTGCTTTCTCATTTATATTTAGTCAAAACGTAAATCCATCCAATTGTATAACATTTATTTCTTTGTTATGTTTTTTTTTTAACTTATCGTTTTTTATAACATAGGGTTGTATATAACCTTTATTACAGTCCAGTGTACTGTTTTTACTTAAATCTGACTGGCTGAGAATTGCCCGTTTCCCTCAAAAAGGCAAGTGAGCACGAGAGAAACAATTTTTAATTTTCTTGAAATTGCTGTGGAATTGTATTTTTTTGTTTTTGTTTGTGGAACTAATAATATTACCTTATCTATGTTATCAATATATCTTTTTATCTATTCATAGTAATGAACACTATTTACTTTTCATGAAAATGTTTTTGAACCAACTCTTTTTGGGCTCTTAAATAGAGTAATATAGCTAATAACAAATTAATTAATAAAGTTTTTAATAACTTTTTTAAATTATGTACAGGAGTATATTTTTGTATCCATTGTTGTAATAACTATGATGCATTTAGACCTAATAAATTATATTTTAATTGTGTTTTCAATACACCGTACTTTTCTATATCAGGGATCATTCCATTACCCCAACTAGCGACTTAATTATTAATAAACACGTAAATAAATTAAATATTAATCATGAATAAACTAAAATAATTACAACGCAACCTCATGTTAAACAAATTTGTTTCTTTCATATAATTAAACAAGTGGCACAATCAATAATATATCATCAGTAACAAGCCCCATTTGACCTATAATTACTCAAACACACAACGTGACAACCAGGTACAGCTGTAATTAAACAATCATTACTAGTGACTTTAACAATTAACTGTGGTAGGCTCCCCGTACACGTGCACTGGCTGTTTATACTAAACAGTCAAACAGTCATACGGTACATTTGAACTTCATCACATTAATAACATGTTTACAGTTTTCATAATTTCCTCTATTTCAGTAGTACGTTATAAGATATAGCAACACTCCTACATATTGTGATATCCGGAGTGGCCTTCTGCCTGGGAACCGGTGATGCGGAAGTAATGGATGGGTCGCTGACCATCTGCCCTGCTTGTTTACAACCTTTGGGGCACAATGGTTTACGCATGAACGCCCCTTTACCTCTTCAATAGACTTCTAGAATCTTCTGGGTTGACGAGCCAGCTCTGTCATGGAACTTCGGACGCAGGGGAATTCAAGAAGCTTCTGGATAGAGACCTGCAGGTGATATATACGGCTCGGATACCAGAGTCAGTCAGTCAGTCAGTGAGTCTAGAGTCTACAGCCCGGGTGTTTGCAGCGACAGTGAGACAGTTCTACAGTGCGAGTGAAGTGTCCGAGTATAGTGAAGTGGTCTACGGAGAAGTTACCGGTGAGTGGTTCGTTGTGGGGATCAACGAAGGAGCAGTGCGGTACTTGTGGACGACTTCTGAAGGGACACTGAAGAAACTGTGAGTGAACTGTTAGCTTTGGACTGTAGGTAGTAGGGAATCTAGTAAAGTCATTTAGTAGTCAGTAATTGTAAATAATAGTAGGGAATCTAGTAGAGTCACTTTATAGTTAGTAATTGTAAATAATAGTAGAGAATCTAGGAAAGCCACTTTATAGAGCTAGGAATTGTAATTAAAAGAAAGGAATTTAGTAAAGTCACTTTGCAATTAGTAGTTGTAATTATTGATGCCATCTAAGATTGTAAATATAAATTAGTTTAACTGTAACAGTAGGCCTAATAGTAAATTGTACTTTTCACAATAGTTAACGTTAAGGAATTAATCCATTTAAATATAATAAGTTAATTTTATATATTCAATAAATTTAGTAATTGTTTAGTATATCGTGTTGCTTATTTGTAAAACCCACATAGTGATTAATTATTTATAAATTAGGACGTATAAAAAAACGTCACACTGGTGTCAGAAGTGGGATTGATTTGTTAGAGCAACACGTTTAATATTTTTATTTATTGATAGTTATTATTAAGCTGTTTATTGAATTCATTTACTGTAATTCTATATTGTTCAAACGTAGTTTTGTAAAAGAACGATGGCATCTAGTGGAGTTAAGTTAGTAGACTTAAAAGTGGCTGATTTAAAGCGGGAGTTAGAAGAAAGGGACTTAGATCATACTGGAACAAAATCAGTTTTAGTAAGTAGACTTAAGCAGGCAATGCTAGAAGCAGGGGATGATCCAGAAACATTCCTTTTTGAAACTGAAGCTAGTTCACTTAAGTCTATGATTACCAGAAATGCAGAGAAATTACAAAGTGACTTAAAAGGTGACTTAAAAGAAGTGAAAGATGACTTAACCGAAAAACTAAATAGTAATTGTAAAACTTTGAAGGAAGAGTTAGCTACAGAATTTAATTATAAAATTTGCCAAGTTGAAGACGAATTTAAAAAGCAATTAGATGACTGTTCGAACGAATTTAAAAAACAATTAGATGACTGTTCGAAGCAATTAGGTGATAGAATTAGGTTTTTAGAAGAAATGGTTCAGGGGAGGAAGGAGTCAATAACCTGCAACGAACCACCTGGGATCTCAGGAAGTGGACAGCAACCGCCCAGCCTTAAACCTCGGCCCAGTGTGTGTCCAGCCGTAAATAACGCAAGTTTGCCAACCTTCGACGGAAAGATGTCCTGGGAAGATTTTATTACTTTGTTTGAGACTGCCGCTGCTGTCTACAATTGGCCATCATCAGCGAAGGCGTCCATGTTGTGCCTTTCACTTCGTGGAGAAGCTCTGAGCGTACTGCAAACCGTTCCACCTGCTGAGCGACAGAATTACGAAGATTTGATTAGACGGTTGGAAATGCGGTTCGGACATAAACACATGGAACTGGTCTACAGATCTCAGCTCAGGAGTCGTCACCAGAAGTCCAATGAGAGTCTTCAAGAATTCGAAGCTGACATCGCACGATTAGTGAGGGGCGCTTATCCCACAGTGGACGAAGCTGTCTACGAGAGCCTATCCATTGAAAGGTTCCTCGATGGACTGCGGGATGCTGAGACGCAGCAGGCTGTAAAGTTGGCCCGGCCTAACACTTTAAACGAGGCCCTGACGCAAGCCTTAGAGTTTGAGGCCGTAAAGCAATCCGTCCGGGGCCAGGCACGTCTGCGAGGAGTCTACGCAGAGGAAGAAGAACCTATGAAGATAGAAGACATCGTAAGAAAAGTGCTTGATGCCCTGAGGGACCGGAAGAAGGAGATTCGCTGTTGGGGGTGTGGAGAGTTAGGCCATTACCGAAGTAAATGCCCGAGTAAAGCCTCTCGGGGGCAGAGGCAGGGAAAACTAAACAGGGTTGATGGGAAGGGGCAACTGTCAACCCAGCGTCTTCAAGAATACAACTTCACCTCTGAACACCGACGAGGGAGAAACCATTCCAATGCCGACGCCCTGTCTCGCCGACATTGCCCAGAGGGTTGTAAGCACTGCTCCAAGGTAGAAGAAAGGAATCCGTCCGTGGAAGTGCGTTGTGTCTCTTTGGAGCCAGCTAGTGGATGGGAGCTGGAGGAACTCCGTAAAGAGCAGCTTGAGGATATTGAGGTTGGACCACTGCTGCGGGAGAAGGAATCGGGGGCTCGTCCTAGCTGGGAGGACATTGCAGCTAGGAACCATGTGTATAAGAGCTACTGGGCACAGTGGGACTCAATAAAGGTTAAGAACGGAGTGCTTATAAGAATCTGGGAGGCCCCTAATGGTAGGAAGCAGATTGAACAGATTGTGCTCCCCAGAAGTAAAAGAAAGGAAGTGCTGGAGGAGATCCACAATGGAGCATCTGGTGGGCACTTAGGTGTCAACAGAACGGTGGACAAGCTACGGCAGCGGTTCTACTGGTTGAACTTGAGGGCTGATGTAGAGAAGTGGTGCCGCCAATGTGATATCTGTACTGGAAGCCGAGGGCCACAAACAAGAAGTCGAGGCAGAATGCAACAGTACAACGTTGGGGCACCCTTCGAGAGGATCGCCATCGACATCGCCGGTCCATTTCCCATGTCAGATGCAGGAAATAAATATCTCCTGGTGGTCATGGACTACTTTACGAAATGGCCAGAAGTATACGCCATACCAAATCAAGAAGCAGCAACAGTGGCTGGGTGCTTGGTGAACGAATTCATCTGTCGGTATGGAGTGCCACGTGAGCTGCACAGTGACCAAGGGACGAACTTCGGATCCCTGTTGATGAAGGAGGTGCTTCAGCGTCTCGGAGTGCACAAGACACGGACAACTGCACTTCATCCGCAATCTGATGGGATGGTCGAGAGATACATAAAGACACTCGTTGGACACCTCAGGAAAGTTGTGTCCACCAATCAGCGGGATTGGGATCGGAAGGTGCCCATGTTCCTCCTGGCGTACAGATCTTCGGTCCACGATACTACGGGTTTCACCCCAGCGAGGATGATCTTCGGAAGGGAGCTGCGGCTGCCTAGTGACCTCATGTTCGGCCTGCCACCTGACGCAAAGCAGCCCGCAACGGACTACGCCTGCGAGCTCGTCGACCACCTACACGACACTCACGAGTTTTCTCGTCAGCACCTAAAAATGGCCAGTGACAAAATGAAAGCTCGCTACGACCGGCAAGCCAATTCGACTGGATTCCAGGTGAACGACCTGGTGTGGCTCTACAGTCCTCTCCGGAAAAAGGGGAGATGCCCGAAATTTCAACAGGATTGGCAAGGACCTTATCGGGTAGTGACACGAATCAACGATGTGGTCTACAGGATTCAAAGACACCCAAGAGGCAAGATGCTTGTGGTCCACCTTGATCGCCTAGCACCGTACCATGGAGCGGAAGCTGATCGGGACGATCAGCATTAAGGAGGGGGCAGTGTGATATCCGGAGTGGCCTTCTGCCTGGGAACCGGTGATGCGGAAGTAATGGATGGGTCGCTGACCATCTGCCCTGCTTGCTTACAACCTTTGGGGCACAATGGTTTACGCATGAACGCCCCTTTACCTCTTCAATAGACTTCTAGAATCTTCTGGGTTGACGAGCCAGCTCTGTCATGGAACTTCGGACGCAGGGGAATTCAAGAAGCTTCTGGATAGAGACCTGCAGGTGATATATACGGCTCGGATACCAGAGTCAGTCAGTCAGTCAGTGAGTCTAGAGTCTACAGCCCGGGTGTTTGCAGCGACAGTGAGACAGTTCTACAGTGCGAGTGAAGTGTCCGAGTATAGTGAAGTGGTCTACGGAGAAGTTACCGGTGAGTGGTTCGTTGTGGGGATCAACGAAGGAGCAGTGCGGTACTTGTGGACGACTTCTGAAGGGACACTGAAGAAACTGTGAGTGAACTGTTAGCTTTGGACTGTAGGTAGTAGGGAATCTAGTAAAGTCATTTAGTAGTCAGTAATTGTAAATAATAGTAGGGAATCTAGTAGAGTCACTTTATAGTTAGTAATTGTAAATAATAGTAGAGAATCTAGGAAAGCCACTTTATAGAGCTAGGAATTGTAATTAAAAGAAAGGAATTTAGTAAAGTCACTTTGCAATTAGTAGTTGTAATTATTGATGCCATCTAAGATTGTAAATATAAATTAGTTTAACTGTAACAGTAGGCCTAATAGTAAATTGTACTTTTCACAATAGTTAACGTTAAGGAATTAATCCATTTAAATATAATAAGTTAATTTTATATATTCAATAAATTTAGTAATTGTTTAGTATATCGTGTTGCTTATTTGTAAAACCCACATAGTGATTAATTATTTATAAATTAGGACGTATAAAAAAACGTCACAATATAAATGGTTAATTAATTCAATATACATAACAAAAATGTTATTAAATTAACTGATGGAAAATGCATTATGAAGTAGATATTTTATATTTTTATTTATTTTACATAATTTAAAATTACTGTTGATATTATATTTATATACTTGATATGTTGCAATAAACGTCTATTTATCTCCAAAATCTATATACACGTTTAAATAATTTTATGATTATTTTTTATTGCTGCTGTACTGATTGGTAGTCATTGTTTTTTTCCTGTAAATATATCAGTGAGTTTTTAACAATGAGTATTTATTATTATTTATTGTACGGTTAAAATATGTGTTTGTTTATTGTTTTACAAGTAATAGCTTATATTTTGTAAAGGAAGTAAGTAGCTGGGACGTTAACATGGATAATACTTTGTACCTACTTAAATATATAAGAAATATAGTGATCTATTTTATTACTTTAATTACTTTAATTTAATTACTTTAAATTACTTTAATGTAATTAGAAATCCGATTGTTTGAAGGATGTATTTTAATAAATAAATCTTATATAGTGTTTGGAAACAAGAACAGTACTAGTATTATGTATTAAATATTGACAAAGTTGCCGTTCGAATATTGTCACCTTGACAACAGCGTCTGACGTCAGAGATGTGACCGAGATATTAGCAGGGACCTTAACGATGACGTATGGTGGTGACGTCACCAGTGCTTATATGTAACACACCTGGGAGATATTACACCATCGTGAATCTTCGGCGAAACTACTGTCGACACCACTTCAGAGGCTGTTATAATGTCCAGCCAGATTATTTGTGGAACATAAGATGTCGTGATCAGTTACAAACACTTAGTTCCCAACAATGGCATCTATGGAACGAATATTAACAATTGCTATTTAAATAACTTAACAATATAAATATGTTTAACTTGTATTAAAACTACGCACAGGTTTAACATGAAGGGTAAGGCCAATGTTACAAATTCTGTGCTACCACAGAGAAGACAGAAGCAGAAGGCCCATCCAATATTGCTGAGTGTCGAGTAGATATTTCTCCAATTTTCCAAGTGATCGCCAGGGTCAGGACCTTGTTGATTCCTTCCCTTTTCCACCAAAATATTCCAGAATAAACGTAGTAATTATTTCTACAGATTTGTAAATGATGCTTTTACTGTGTCCATAAAGACCTATGTTCCTGTTTTGTTTGTGGTGCAACCCAATTTTAAGTGGACCGTGGCGCTATCACCTCACAGCATTTTATTGGCCAAGCAGATATCGAGACGGGCTCGATGTTGCAACAAAGTTGACTTTCTGATTTGATATATAGATTAACTTGTTCTATAAAATATGATCATGGGTTATAATTTATTTATTGCTTCATTATATACTTTCTCACCTGGTAGAGGAGTGTTTGATATCAATACAAGTTCCTACTCAAGTAAATCAACCAATTTTACTAGCACGATTGAAAGTTAAAATATAATGTTCAAATAATGTCAACTAAACACTTCGTTTGTTTCACTTCTGAAAAGTTTAAACTTTGATGTGTGTGGGAAATCCTGATGATGGATATTTTTCAGATAGAAAATTCAGAAATGCTTTGAGGACATTTCTTCATTATATGAAGCCAGCCTATTCAAAAAGTAATTTATACGTACAGTAGCCACGGAATATCTTGAGCTGTCAAAACCGTTACTTTTCAAATGCTCGGTGGTTAGCGGTGGGGAGGGGTACGGCATATGCATGCGTGGCTTTGTACTAGCCTAACATGCAGGCGTTGGCTACTTTTGTTGATCAGCTGATTGGAGAGTGGAGTATCGCTGCCTTCTTTTTGTGTCGAAAGCGTTTGTTATGTTGTTATGTATTTAATAACTTAGCCACAAATGTTGTTATTTAAATATTAATTTAATTAGAACACCTGTCTATCATTAAAGAGATTAAATTTCACAAAGTTAATTACAAGTATGTATTTCCTAACATAACCTACATTCTGTAAATTCACTAGTGTTTAATTATTTGGTATTCCATATGATTTTATTTTCATCATTAAATTTTAGACAAAGATACTGGTAACATAATTAAAGGCATATAATCATAAAATGATAAAAAATTATAATATCAAATAATATGATTATAAATAAAAAATATCAGTGATTAATCGGATGGGAGTTCTGTTATAAAGAAGGTAACTTGTGGGCGTGGTGTCTTGATGTTTACAACAATGCTAGTAGTACGCTAAACGCTGTTTATTGGTAGTGATCCCCTTCCCTTCCCCGGCACTAACCGTGACGTAAGCCACAGTTAGATATCCCGTAGCTATTGAAGACTCATTCTGAATCGAAATAATTAAAGGTAAGTTGACATGTCAAGACCAAATTTATTTATTTCTGACAGTGCTTCAAACCTGCATTGAGATAGAGTTTGTTATTATTATCTTCAAAGTATCATGTACTCGCTAAAGTGAAGGTCATTGAACACCGGAGTTAATTATTCCTGTGACTTGTAATTACTGCGTTAAACAGTTAATAGTGAGACCCGGCACGCTCCGAATTCCAACTTCCCTTCGTGTGTTCTCTCAATTAATCATTCATTACTTTAACAAGTAAATTGGCAAATAGTCGCTGATTTCCCTTGTATGAACTAATCATAAAAAATTGTTTACAACATGTTAATTATCTAAAAGCAATTTCGTATGGATTTCTAAAGTTTCTAAACAGTATCGTTTAATAGGTTCATTGAAATTCAACAGAAATTATTTTTAAAATATCCAGAAGAGGAATAAAGAGTACAGTAGTAAGTCATAAATATACCTCCACTGTAACAAAAATCATACATAAATCTAAACAAAACCATTCTGTGGGGTTTAGAGACAAAGAATCCCCAATCCCGAGCGGGTTCAGCGGGTCTTTATGGATTTGATACACACTTTTCGCAGGGATTTTCAAACTTAGTTCACCGTAGACAACTAGAACTGACTTTCATACGTTTTATTTATTTTTTTTTTCATACATATATTTATTTTGTTTCGTGCAGCTTACGTTAGAGATCATTATGTTTAAATGTTAAACAAACACGGTTTGTTAACCATATTAAGTTGATGCTGGTTTTAAATTTTTGTTTTAAAACCAGTTTAAGTCTTAGTATTTGAACAACTAATCATAAATGCACTCCTATTTATCTATAAAGTTTAGCGAGGAATGGACGGAAGGTCCTGCAGGAGCATGGTTCAACAAACATAACTCCTGAGAGGATAGCACAGTACAAGTTGCTCGGTAATGATACAAACTAATTAGTTTGAATCTTGATAATTTCCACCTCATCGCTAGTGTACCCTAGCAAGGCATATTACATACTGAACGTTTCGACATTCCGAGGAACCGTGCAAGCTCCAAGGTGGGCCTAAACAATTGGTTGTTTATTTGGTTGCCTGTTCTATGGATATATGTATGGTTTTACTCTAACTCCGTGTTTGTTCATAACTATTCACTTTTAAAATCAAATCAATTAAAGTTTATTGTCATAAAAACAAGATTGTTATTGACAAACGTCTTCCTTAACCTATTACACAACATTTCATTAATATAAACTATTTACAATTCATAAATTATAACTATGTAACTTATGCTTACTATCTATTATTGTATCTTGTAAATAGTCAGAAACTGAATAATATTCTTTTTCCAATAAAACAAATTTCAATGATGACGTAATAAACACAAAATGTACTTAATCGTAACATCGAATTCTTCACTATTTTATATGTTTTTAAAAGTATAATTTGCATCAAGTAAATCTTGATCTTATTGCCTGTATACGAGAAAAAATCAATACGATCCTGTATGCTTTTAAAAACATATAAAATAATGCAAAATTAGATGTTACGATAAAACGTTATTTAACTTATATTTCATAAAATTGTTTGAGTTTGTATCGAATTTAGTTTGACATAAATATGTGATTTTTTTCAATCTAAATACAATTATGTCTAAAATTACTAATGACAGTAAAGTTAGTTGTTTTTTTTTGGGGGGGGGGTTCTTTTTTTTACCGGTACTTAGTTATAAAATTGTCAGAACTGAATAAAAGTATCAAAATAAATAAGTATAAAATAGACCAAAAAAACCAAAAAGAAGAAGTATAGGTATAAAAACCAGAAAAAGTATGAAATAGAGATATCTTAGAACTATTATAATAACAGAGGGGCTAGTTATATTCTTAATAATAATCAGTTATTTTTTAGTTTGCTTTTATGGTAATTAAAAAATTCTTAGTTACCCTTTAAAAGGGAGCTTTGAATTCTCTCTCATATAAAAGCCACTTTTGAAGACCAGCAGTTTAACGAAAATCACAGGCCAACACAGAAACAACTCTAAAAGACAGTTTACAAGTTTCGCATGTCACTATCTCAAACATTATATTCCTGAAAATTGTCCCTCGACGTTCAGCTAACTAAGGCGATGAGATAGGACCTTCACCTTGTGTTTAGTGTTTCCAGTAGCATCATAGGCTCTCCTGAGGCAAGGTGCTAGGAGGACCTTTTGAGAGATTTCATCAAGTTCACTCATGACTCACTCTTGTCAGCTCAGATTTTGTCAACGACACATTAACATGATGATTTATTACTGAGTATTTAATAATTGATTACAGTGCGTTGTTATTAATGATGAAAGCTTTTTGTCCAATGATGAAATTTAACCCTTCCGATTTTGAATTAATTTAATTCAAAGATGGTATAAAGTAGTTAACATATTGAACTGATATGTTAGGCCTATAAAAGTATTTCTATTAAACTTGAGACAAAAATAATTGTTTGTTTGCGAACGTATTTCAGACAAAACACAGCAGTTAAAAAATGAATATTTCAGTTAGAACTATGGTTCAAACAGATCAAGTAGTGGATTGTTTTGTATCCACAATCGACAAAGCATTATAGTATAGTAAACCTGACAAATGCAATTCAAAAGTAAAATTGTCTATTTTTTCAAATTAACCGCTTTTTCCAATTTGTATATCACCATATCAATGACTAAAAAGATGAACTATTAAGTTTGTGAAAAATAAGCATTTTTCAACAGAATACTGTACACTAATAACATTATCCACTGTAGTAATAGTAAACAGTATATTGTACTAAAACATATGTTAAAAGCTAGCTAGAATGTTCTGTATCACAGTTACGGTTCAGGAGATACTGATCCACAAACCTACTTCGTGAAGTATGATCTTACATTAGTAAGGAAACCTAAGGGACATTCAGCACGCTAAAGTAGAAGATAGTATTCATAAGGGATGCAATAACATAAGATATTACGTCAGCTAAATAACGTTAAACCAAGTATGTTTAATTAACAAATAAAACGAATTAATTAACATGTTGATGTCATTTTCACACTCAACATTTTTTAGAATATAAAAAGTAATTAATTAATTCAAATTTAAAAATATTTCCGATTCTAAATTATAATCATTGTGTAAGTTACACTGTAAACTCATTTCCTCGTCAGTTTTGAAGGAACACATTAAATACACTTTAGATATCTCATAGCAAAAGTTTGTCGTTGTGTTACAATTAGATTTCAGCTGTTAGTTGGCGTAGTTGGCTCCTATGTCATCAAAGTAACTAAACAAATAGATGTTTGATGTTAGGTGGTTGTTTAGTTAGGTGTTTGTTCAGTTAGGTGTTTGTTTAGTTAGGTGTTTGTTTAGTTAAGGTCAGGGAGTTGACTATATTTAATTAACCACTATTTTATCTATAATAAAACATTTACGCGTATTATAATGAAATAGGTATTTTATTAGCAATATTATTTACAAGGTAATAGAATATTCTCCACGTGATACCACAGAAAATAAATGAACAGATGTCACATCCAATAGTGCACTAAATGTGTGTCAAGCAGTTATTTATCTAGTTTCCCTGCGATGGCAGGTCCAGCAATGTGTAAGTCCCCCAAACCCCCTTGTTTCCCAAACCGTCCAGGATAGACGTAGACATTTTTATTACAGATGTATAAATATGTACATTAATTGTAATCTATCTAGAACAGCCGCTGAGGCGATAGCTGCGGGCCATAAGAAAGCGACTTCTGTTACTTTTTTTCTGTGTGGTAGTAAATAACATAGTAATAAATAGTTATTATTTCTACAAAATTAAATGAAAATTGTATTGATACTTACCAGTGTTGTTCATTTTCTGCCCTATACCACTCATATTTGATCTTTTTTCAAGTTATCTTTAAATTCACGATGACTCAATTTCCTCATCTTAGTTATGGCATTGAGATTTGTGGCTACGAGAATCAAAGAACAGATCTCGTGTTTAAACTTCAAAAAAGAGCTATTAGAGCCATTTTCCATCTTACTCGTAGAAAATCTTGCAAACCGTACTTCAAAGAAAATAGAATTTTGACTTTTCCTTCTATTTACATAAAAAGATCAGTACTTTTTGTCAGAAATAATATGCATATCTTTCAGACACTCCAGAACGACCACAAATACAATCTTCGCCCTAACCATAACATCAATGGCACTTCACATAAAACATCTTTCTATGAAAGACAGTTGGTGTGTAATGGTTCCAGGCTTTAACAATTCGCTACCGGATTCTCTTAAGGCTGAGAGTAGCGTGCGGAGGTTTGAAAAACAGGTTAATGAGTTGTTGGTGCAGGGTTGTCACTACAGCGTTGGGGAATTTTCAAAATAACTTTCCCCTATTTCCTACCACCACATGCTATTAAAAAAAATTATCTGTCAGTATATTTAAGGTTATTTTTATTCTAAGTATTTTAAATGGCCAATAATATGTTTTTGAACAAATGTACGATTATAATGACGCTATTATGCGGCTTGTTTGGCTGTTTCAATATAGATTATTTTCTTTCTTCTTTCTTTCTTTCTGTGACAAGAGAGCGGAGTATTACTTGTATGAAAGACACTCAATATCCACCTTCACTGCCTGCCTGGTAATCTAAGTTAATTTCACGTAGGTAATTTCCTACTAAAACAAAATGGTTTCTCATAATTACTGATAACATCGAATACATTTACATACTCACGTCCAAATACAGCAAAACTTGTATGGTTCAGTTTTTATTTAATATTTGTAACTAGGGAAAAATGTCCTTTAAACCCTATTAACTAATAAACCAAAGGAAAATTAAAACATTACAGGAAATCAATAAACCCAATGTAGTCTAAATGTATTTGACTTCGATAAAATATTGAATGTGGTAGTGTGGGGTATGAAACTAGGCTACTAGCCAGCCAATGAGCAATGATGGGTAATGTGGTATTAGACAAAGGATGCACTTAGCCAAAATACAGGATGGCCGTAAATGTAACCGACCCACGTCGGTCTGACGAACCTGGATTCCCGGGGATGGTTTTTACAGACTGTTGTTGTGGGTTTGATGGTCTGCACAAATCCGTCAAATGCAATGCGATTTCTGCAAAATGTAAATTTTAAGAGTCTGCTTCATTGTTTTCAGTACTAAACATCGTTGGTAATCTCAGTAATATATTGAAAAAGAGGCAATTATATAACTAGAACGTGTGACATATTAATACTATCACGCGAAATAGATACAAATTATAATGTACGCTACATGAAAAAAAGTAGTCAAACATATAAACTCTACCCACTAATATATTAAAGTAATTGAAACATAGATTCAGTTACTACATGTTTCTGCCTGCCTAGAAAAATTGTAACGTGTAACTTATTACCTCAGTTACAATCATTAATTATAATCTCAGTTGGCTTTCTCAAAATATGTATTTCTTCCAATTAAAAATACAAACAGAGGTCTCATGAATGCTACGCAATCTGTTCATACCGTCATAGGAATTTGTCCACTGGCAAAATTATAGTGTCACCACCATGTAGATTCTATTTGTTTGTACCTTTACAACTTTATCACATAATAAGTCCTGTATGTACTCTCATAGATTTGTTACTTTTAGGCTCCATCCATTCGTATCCTTAAGTTTTGTCACATTGCGACCTAATTATTTTCTCACTATGTACATTCTGTTTGTTTGTACATTTACAGTTTTGTAACATGTCGGTTCTGATTGTAACCTTACAGTTCTGCAATATGTACATTCTGATTGTTTGTACCTTTAGAGTTTTGTAACATGTCGGTTCTGCTTGTAACCTTACACTTCTGCACTATGTACATTCTGTTTGTTTGTACATTTACAGTTTTGTAACATGTCGGTTCTGATTGTAACCTTACAGTTCTGCAATATGTACATTCTGATTGTACCTTTAGAGTTTTGTAACATGTCGGTTCTGCTTGTAACCTTATAATTTCGTCACTATGTAGATTATGTTTGTTACTACAGTTTTGTAACATTTCAGGTTCTGTCTGTTTGTATCTTTATAAATTTGTCACGTAGGTTCCGTCTGTTTGTATCTGTACACATTTGTCACGTAGGTTCCGTCTGTTTGTATATGTACACATTTGTCACGTAGGTTCCGTCTGTTTGTATCTTTATACATTTGTCACGTAGGTTCTGTCTGTTTGTATCTTTATACCTTTGACACGTAGGATCCGTCTGTTTGTTTATTTATTCATTTGTCACGAAGGTTCCGTCTGTTTGTATATTTATTCATTTGTCACATATGTTCCGTCTGTTTGTATCTTTTATGGTTTTGCTACTATATTTGTACCAAAACAATTCTGTTATTTTTATTTATTTTCATGTATTTTTTATGTATTTGTATTTCATTTTTATGTTATTATATGTATTTATACGAGCCAATTTGTACATTAAAAGGTTCGGAATGCACAAATACAGATTTTCTCGTTTCCAGCCCCAATCAGTTTAAAAATGGGCCTTGTTTATAGAAATTGTCTAATTTGTTCTGTGAATATTTTTTATAACATTAATATCTGAAACTAGCATTGTTTTCACTGCACAAAACAAAATATTTTTGAAATTGTTTGTAAAATTGATGTAAAACAGCATATTTTTCAATACATTAAACCATTTTTTTCCAATTTGGCATCACTGTCATGCTGCTGCACGACAGAGATTATTTACATCCAGCACTACCATATTAAATATCCTTTTATACAGAATAAATACAAAATATAAGTCATCTTATTAGAATTAATATTTTAGTATACAATTTTGTTGTAATAATTTTTAATACAATTACAGTAGATTGTTTTTACATTAATTTGCCACTAAGGGGTTTAGTTAATAAATACAAAACCACAAGAAGGTGATGTTCTTTTAATGTGTCTGTTTCGAAATGTGATGATTTTCCCAAAACTAAAATATTTAAGATTTGACATACTTTATATTTAATTTATCTCATTTCGATGTTTATGAAATAAAACATGCATTAACATCGAACTAAAACATCTTATTCAACATATTTATTGTATATTCAACATCTTATTCAACATACATATGTATTGTAATTTTTTTATTTTAAAATAAACTATTTTTAGGTATTTAAAATATTGAATTTATAAAAATTAAACACAAATTAAAGGCTCATAATGTAAAATAAAACAGATTTTGTATTACTTCGTAATATAAAAGAACGATGTCTTACATCGTTAGCATATTTTATAAGAATCCGCATATTCATAAAACTAAACCTACAATGAAAAAATCACTTTAATTTGTTAATGGAAAATAACTGTTGATGCAAAAATAAGTGAACTTAAAACCTATTGACTATCTGAAAATATATGAGAAGTAAATAAAAATGTAAAGAACCTATGTAAGTTAACTCTAACATCGAAAATGTTCCAGCGGATCAATCTGGTTAATTTTAGAAATAAAAAACTAAAGAAATTAATTTGTTAAAGCAAAACATTTTTTAAACGTAAACATGTTCATATAAGAACTGCATAAGCAATGGTAGTTGAATTTACAAAACAAATAAATGTCTTTATAAAATGCTATATCTGAGTTCAGGAAGAGATTTAACCCTTGGCAGCACTCAGGCAGTTCTCTGCTCCATCAAGAATAATGAGTGTATTCACCTGCTAATGATTTGCGACCACTCGTAGTGAGGCTAATTTATAACTGGTATACGCAGTTGGCACACCTGTCCATTAATCACCTGTTGTGACAATCTTGCGTTGGAGACAGGAGTACCAACTTGTATCGATCGGGGGATGCAGACAACGGAATGTGTGTATTTAGGATTGAATAATCCATCTTGAGGGAGGGGTTGGGCTAAACCTGTCAAGATAAATACTGGAATTCCTTTCAAACAATATTTCCTAAAGGTATGGGAGAAATGTACTACTCCATTAAAAACAAAACGAATATATTTATATTTTAATAAACGAAGAAGTATATTTTAGAACTGTGTAAAATATTTACAGATTTATGCCTATTAGTAAGTTTTATGTAGTAACAAGACTGTTATTGTAAAGTATATGATTATAATAGAATATGTTACAATGAAATGAAAATAAACTTTATTTGAGAACCAAAACTTAGATTAGCAAGTTCTTTCTTACTTTTAAGCCTAAGTCTTTTCAATGGAGTTTTCTTTTTTCGTTTTTTACTGCTACATGCTAATAATAAGGGTTTATAGTCCATAATATTAAAAAAAGGTACGTCAGTAATCACAAAATACTGTATATGTATATGAATTTTAAAATTCTGATAATATGACAAACTAATTTAGCTTACAAATGGCTTCGATTTGCTCAAAAATAGGGTTTATAAAGTTAGCAAAATACTAATTAAAATTGAAAAATTTACTCTTAGTTTGTTTAATACTTTTGAGCAAAGTCTAACAGTCAATTTTTATGTGATATCTAAAAGAAGTTTATGCACATGGACTCGAGAAAGATTGAAAATAAATATATGAGTGTGCAAAACAATAAAAATGCTTAAAAATAGCTCTGGCACTAATGAGATACCGTCATAAAAGGCTCTTGGAACTGGAGGGCATAAACTCACCCTCATACACTACTAACGTAGCGACTTGCTTTAATACTATAATACTCAAACATCGTCAAAAAGCCTATGATGTTTACTAACTCCCATTTAGTACTGAATTGTTACTAAATCCCATTGAAAACCGGGAGTGACTCTAAAAATTGCAACCATGTAAAAATTATTATTTGATGGTAAACATGTAATTATAGTACAATAAACCTGTTTACATTCCTCTCAGCTATTGAACAAAGATGTAATAATTTATTTATATTGCCTTCTACCAATATTTGTGAGTTGTGCATGCAGATGGGCTAGACGCGTGTCACATCGGCTCCGCTAATATATGTTTTATTAAGTGGGTTATAGAGTGTTTGTGAATGTGATTTGTTGCTTGCATGTTAATTGTATGTTTATCATTAATTAAGTGAAGTTTGAAGCAACTGTGAATTGTGATTAACCCGTAATAAGTGAAAAATATAAGTGAATCATCAGGTTATTTAGGCAGTGTAGGAGTCGGTGTTTTGCATGTTGGTCAAGATCACGCGATAACGAAGCTGCTCGGTGAGTCATGGCGCCCCCACCGACGAGAAATACTCGCAACAACAGTTCCACTGATTCTAACCTTACTGTGGATCAAAAACTTGATTTACTTTTGAATGAAGTGGCAGATATTAAAAGTGACAATAGGGTTTTTAGTAGTGACATTCTTGAAATAAAGCAGGACTTGAAACAGTTTAAAACTGATATAAGCAACACTATGGACATGTGTTTTGAAAAAATAGAAAAATGTAATGCAATAGTAAATGTCAATAAAAATAGGGTAGATGCTCATGAAATAGACATTAATAACTTAATTTTAGAAAATAAAAACTTAAAAGGGCAGGTTACAAATCTTCAAAAATCAGTACGGATTGCAGAACAATATTCAAGAAGTAATTCTTTGGAAATCTATGGCGTTCCAGAAATAAAAAATGAAGTTATTATGGATGTTGTCAAGAAGGTTGCAAAGGTGATACGTTTTGACTTTAAAGATGAAATGATAGATGCAGTTCATCGGCTGTCCACAAATGTCAGAAATCCAAATGCTCCTAGAGGGATAGTATTAAAATTTTGTAGACGCCTAGATATGGAACAGATGCGTGAGAAAAGTCGTGTGAAAAATGGTTTCTCAGCTGTCGAACTTGGGTATCAGAGTGAGAGTAAGGTCTACATTAACCTCGCATTAACGAAGGAGACAAGGACTCTGTGGAATGACACTCGCACTTTCAAAGTCAAAAACCAATACAAGTATGCCTGGATTACCAGCGCCGGGAAGGTGTTTCTACGGAAGATGGAGGGATCTCGAGCTATTCTTATTAGTGAGAAAGCTGATCTAGACTGTTTAAAGTAGGATTAGCTAGTTATCAGGTACCTACTTACAATAACGTACAATAACACATGTGCATGTATTTACTATGGTTAATAACTAAACTAGTACTATAGAAACAGAAAATTGATAAGGTTTATTGATAATGAGTGTTTTAATTATATATTTATGAGTTTAATTGTTGATAAAGTGCATGAGTTATGTTTGTAATTTTGGTGTATGTATATATAAATACGTGTTTGGTCTTTTCTGTAGGTTTTCAATTAGTAATAAATTAAAAACACTGGTGAATCGAATATAACTATTTATTATCAAAATGTAAGAGGCTTGAGATCTAAAACCACTGATTTTCGTTTGGCGCTTTTAGAAAATAAGTTTGACATAATAACTTTGACTGAAACTTGGTTAAATTCATCTATCTACAATTCGGAACTATTTACTAATGAGTATATTGTTTATAGAAGAGATAGGAATCAACAAATTACCGGGAAAACAAGGGGAGGGGGTGTTTTAGTAGCGGTTAGAAATTGTTTCAAAACTAATAGAGTATACGAGTTAGAAACCAGTGATGATAATGTATGGATAACAATCAAGTTGCCTAAGGGACCTAATATAATTTTAGCCGTGGTATATTTTCCTCCTAATTCTCGTTTAAATGAATATAAAATGTTTTTTGACAAATTGGATTCATATAGTTTAAATCATGAACATTTAATTATACTGGGAGATTTTAATCTTCATATTACTGGTATAAATTATAACTTAGCTATGGGAAATGAAATATGTAGAAGGTTATTGTTTTTTAATAAATTGCACGGTTTAAAGTTATATAATGATATTCTGAATGCACAGGGTCGTACACTAGATTTGGTTTTGTCAAATATAATTAATTTAAAGGTGAGTGAAGAATCTAATCCATTTGTGAATGTAGATAAATATCATCCTGCTCTTATATTGAAATTTAATGTTGTATATATTTTTAAAGAATGTAGTAGGAGTAGTAATCTTTCTTATAATTACTCTAATGTAAATTATTATAATCTTTACAAAGAAATTGGAAGTATTGATTGGCAGGATTTGTTTAAGTGTGATAACTTGAATGAATCTATTGAATTGTTTTATAATGAGTTGTATACAGCTTTAAATTTGCATGTACCTCAAACTGTTAAATTTAAATCGAAGTATCCGTCATGGTTTTCTCATGATTTAAGGAGATTGATCAAATGTAAGGAAAAATATAGAAAAAAATATAAAAAATATAACGTTCCATTTTTTTTGGAGCGATATAAAGATTTAAGAATGCAATCCAAGCGTTTAATTAAAGTGGAATACAAGCATTATGTGAGTAGAGTGGAGGGTGAGTTAACAGTAAAACCTAAAACATTTTGGAAATTAATAAAACAATTAAGAGTTGTTGATAATTTTCCTTCTACAATGAATTACAATGGCACGGTGGTGGAGGGGGGAGAGGCGATAACAGAGGCCTCTCATTTCAGCTCGGTTTATATCAATTGCACTTTGACTCCAGACGAATTGTGTTGTGGTGCTAAGCATTCATCTATTATGGAAAATGTCAGTTCAATGTCTTTATCAGAAATATCGGAATATGAAGTAATAAATAGTATAAAACAGTTAAAATCAAAAAGGTCGCTAGGACCGGATAGTATTCCACAGTACATTTTTAAGGGTTGTGCTGAGTTTTTTGTTGCTCCCTTAAAACATTTATTTAATCTGTCAATCAAACAATGTTGTTTTCCTGATGCTTGGAAGATAACAAGAGTTGTACCAATACCCAAGAAAGGTCGTAGTGATGACATTGAGAATCATCGGCCTATAGCGGTGTTATCACCTCCTGCTAAAATATTTGAGTCAATAATTTATAATAGATTGTTTTCTTATATTAACAAATACATTAGTAAATGTCAACACGGCTTTCTTCCGAATAAATCAATAAACTCCAATTTGTTAAATTTTTCGCAGTATTGCAATTATGCTGTTGACAACAACATCCAAGTTGATGTTATTTATACAGACTTTCAAAAGGCGTTTGACAGAGTTAATCATTTGAGTCTGCTTAGTAAACTAAATTATTATGGACTTAATGATCAGTGTGTGAAATTTTTTTCAACTTATTTACATGGGAGAAGTCAGTTTGTTAGTTTTGCAGGATTTACCTCTAGTAGATACATAGCTGGCTCAGGTGTCCCGCAAGGCTCAAATTTAGGTCCATTGTTATTTTTAATTATGATCAATGATGTGGGAACACATATTAAAAACAGTGAATTACTGCTTTATGCGGATGATATGAAACTTTTTTCGAAGATAAACAATGTTAGTGATTGCTATAAATTACAACAAGATCTTAACGCACTTGTATTGTGGAGCAATTCAAATTTAAAATTTAATCTTGAAAAATGTGTTGTTATGTCATTTTCCAGAAAACCAGACAAAAATATAATTAAATTTAATTATGACATGGGGGGAAAACAATTAAATAGGAAATCAACTGTTAGAGATTTATGTGTATTATTTGACACAAAATTAAGTTTTACTGAACATATTATCTCAATTTGCAAATCGGCATATTCAATATTAGGCTTTATAAGAAGATGCGGAAATTTTTTAAATAGTTTGGAAGCAATTAAATCAGTCTTTGTTTCACTTGTTAGAGCTAGACTTGAATATGGAGCTGTAATATGGAATCCTCATGTTAATTATCTCATAGATATGATTGAAGCAGTACAGAAAAAGTTTTTGAGGTTTTTATATTATAAGGCATTTGGTCACTATACATTAGATGTTCCATATTCAGAATTACTAAATATCTTCAATATTGCAAGTTTGTCAAAAAGACGCAAGATTAGCATGCTTATCTATCTTCACAAGTTAGTGGGTGGGGTACTCGATGATAGCAAGCTGTTATCTCAACTGGACTTTGCCATCCCCCGTCCAAACTCCCGTAGCCTTATGTTATTTGTTCCGAAATACTCTCGCACTAACCTTGGATATTTCTCCAGTTTAAATACAATGATTAGACTATACAATGTTAATTCACCTTCACTTGACATTTTTTATAACTCACTTGATTCTTTTAAAAATACTTTAGTTGAGATTGTTGACAATTGATATTAATTGAGATTAATTGTTTATGAAATGTTGCTTGTTATTCAGTATTACAGAGTTTAAAATATGTTATTGGTTACAAATTAGGATAAGTCTGAGTATTTATGTATTTATTGATTTTTGTTCATGTTATATTTATTCATGTTATATTTATTATATAGTCTTGTGTTTTCATTGTTGGTTTGTGTCATTTGTTATATCTATGTGTAAATTGTTAATCTAAACACGCCATTTTTATGATGAATAATGCGTGTATCGTGGAACTGTTGGACTGAGAGATAATGAACTGCATGTGCATATTTAAATATTTAAATATTATAATATTAATGCTGCAATGTAATTGGTGTTGTTGCTGTTTTGTAGCATTATAAAATAAATAAATAAATAAATAAATAAATATTTACATTCTTTAGTCTCGTATTTGCTAAAAAAGAAAATAATCCCAGCAACATCCAGTTTTCTAGCATGAAACAGATAAGGGGACTTTGCCAAAGCAGGTAACAACTATTTTCTCAAAGTAATTGAAGCAGAATACTGCACCTCAAATTGAGATAAGTTTTTTAAATGTTTATTGTTATTTAATTATTTTACTTTAATTGAACTGTTGGACTTAAAAAAAAATGTATATGGTACCATAAATATTGATGAATTGTACATTTTATTCTCATTGGCGAATAAGAAATATGATCAAATTAGAACATTTTTATATTTAGCAGACGTTAACATTGAAAACAATACAATAATATGCTTAATATGTTGGCCAATGCAATAACCATGTTTATTTTAAAAGGAAAGCAAAAAAGGTCCATAATTTCTGTTGAATTATTGAATGTGATTCATATTCTGTTGAATTACTGAATGTAATTCATATGCTGTTGAATTATTGAATGTACTTCATATTCTGTTGAATTGTTGAATATAATTCATATTCTGTCGAATTATTAAATATAATTCAAATTCTGTTGAATTATTAAATGTAATTCATATTCTGTTGAATTATTGAATTTAATTCATATTCTGTTGGATTATTAAATGTAATTCATATTCTGTTGAATTATAATGATAAGTTTAAAATTTGTGATTTTTCAGGGATGTTTAGAAACATACTTTAAAAATAAGTCTAAAATGTGCAGAGTAACATGTCAAATTGTTATATTTTTAATTGGACATATTATCTCACTTATGATTTAAATATTTAGAACTAAATATGTTTGTTACTTGCTATTTGTAGAATATATTTTAGTACCTTTCAAAAGTAAATTTCCAATAGACAATTTGCTTAAATGGCAAGCTAATATAAAAAATAAAAGTTAGAGTTAAGATATTTGTCTGTTAATCAAAATGTGTTATATCAATTATTTATGTATTAAAAGTGTTTTAATGCAGTATATACAAATATAGACTCTCTTTTTGATTATAAACTACATGCAAACTCAGTTAGAGACAGAAGCAGCGATAATTGGTACTATGATGACTATGCACTGTTACAATTGACTAGTCGTATCCACAATTCACAGACAGGCTAGTACTGTACATTGGCAGGTCAATTAGTCACTCACCCATCGTAGGGACGTTTATTATTTAGTAAACTGTTTTTCAGGCTACAATAGCTTTAGAATCAATTTTACTGTTGGAACAGATCTTGCTTAACATCAAATATTATATTCCTTTACTGGGTACCATATTATTGGTAAAAGTAATTTTTTCAACTCAGTTGTTTGTATACTGCAACTTTAACAACACAATCTGACGTCAAGGATGTATGTGACATATTAGCACTAGGCCGACACAAACTGTGTGACGTCACCAGTACTTGAGAGATATCACCCTTTCGGCGAATTTATGAAGGGTAGAAGTCATTTGCTACGTGCTTAAAGGATACTTAAATATACACAATTAGACGACAGCTCTTACTTCGCTGCGAGGTGGTTCTTTACGCTTGCTTACCCTCCCCTACCTTCCCTCTAAACCATCACATCAATATTAAGCTCAGTATCCTGCCGTTCTCCTATATAACATAGTCTAAAATCTATAAAAACCCCATAGTTATATTTTTGGATATGTAAAGTAGTGCAATCATGTTACAGTTGGTAAAATATCAAAATAAAACGAAATTATGTTTATGTTTTTTGTATCAACTGTTTGAAATAAATTATAAAATTAAATTACTGCCAATGTTACTCTTATAGAAAAAAAACGTTGAGAGGGTGTTTCCACCCTTTATAATGTTATTTGGAGGAATTACACACATTCTTAATGGGTGTCTATGATACAAAATCTAACGGTCATTCTATTTTCATCAAATTCTAATCAGTGGTTCCGGAATTTCATGATGAGTGAGTACATCGTTTATGGATTTTATATCTATTATTATGATAGTTAATGTATCGAAAATAAAATATATAGTACCAAGTTCCCGAGCAAACAAAGCTGCAGTAAATGCAAAGTATTTATCATAAATAATGTTATACTAAAAATATGACAATAGCTTCCACATTTCCATGAACATTCATGTTTATACTCACTTAACTTTATACTTACATGACTCTGGATCCAGTTCTAACGTTTTAACGCCTCTTAACATAACAAGTTACTAGGTTTTACTATTTTATAAAAGTTACTGATGATTAACTATGATTCCTAGAGCAATTTTACAATGAGCATAAATGAATAACAAAAATTAATTCATATTATCATTAATAAACACAAAACACATATACCAGTGACCGATATAAATAAAACATGTTTGGTAAATAATTCCAACATTTTCATCATACGCATTCTATTAATAATTCATTTTTAAAATGTTACTTTTACTCCTTTTTTATGTTACTTCATCTTGAGTGTACTGATCTGTATTATAGAACATTTTGTCACGTAATAAATCCTTAACATTATTGGGATATTTTGTATTTTCTTAAATGATGTTTTTGATTATCTGCTTTCTTATATGATTCTACATCTACCCACTTAATACATAAGTAATTGCTTTTCTGACAATAGACTTGTTACTTTGGAAAATATTGAGTACACAACACTAAAATTGTTGATTGAACAATAACATACAGATTGTGTTAAAACTTGTCGGTTCCTTTTTTAGCTATAGGCAGTGAGGAAAGTAATTTATTTTTACAGTAACTCATCAAAACCAGAATTGTGTCAGTATTTCTTGGCAAAGTGAGTCAATGTATTTTATAAATGGAACCAAGCGTAATCTCTTTTTAACTCAACATTGTCGATAAGTGTTTCTTAGTTTGATAGTTATTCGTTTGTACAATATACAGTCCGGCCTAAATTTATAAACAATAGGAGTACGTAATTGCAATATGCTGTATCACAACTAAGTGGAAAACGAATGTTCTCATCAAGTACCGTTAACTACAAAGACACATCACATTGGTTCGATACTTGATTAAACTTAAGCTACATTAGTAAAGTTGAAATAGAGTTGATATTGGTCACTTAATATATTCAAATTATTAAATTTTCAAATTTATGATGCCAGCTTTGCTGGCGAAAGGCCTTGTTGAAATTTAAATGTACTGGTTTTATTGAAAATTTATTAATTTGAACATATTAAGCTACATTGTTTGATTAATTGTTTATACAAAATTATTGAATAATTTTATTCCTAAAAACATCTTGGTCTTAGATATTCAGGGGGGAGGATATGGAAACGCTTTCACAACAACCTTATTTTCCATGGATAATGTAATTCTTTTTTAATGATTGTGTTCCATAAAGTATAATTTTTTTTCATAACAAATTACTTAAACCCATTAAATAGCGGATAAATATTATCGTTCAAATTAGTTACTTTGAAATTCAAGTGACCACTACTCTTGAAAGGATAAACCTTTCGAAGTCCGATTTGCGGCAAATAATTTCTCTTGAATAGACCTTTCATTTGACACCAAACTCGACCTACTGTAGGCTTACGTTGAAAATTTTTGTTCAACTCCTCGTGGGCCGTCCCCCTGAAAAGATGAAATGTAGCTAATGGCGTCAAAAATGATGCTCTTTATAACTATGACCATGTACAAGATTTCACTCTTACAAGTGAAGCCGTACAAAAGTTGTGAAAGCGATTCCATATTTTTTCCACCCTGAATATGTGAACAGTGAATGTTAAGGAGTAAATATAATTATAACGTCATATGTGCATTTAATTAATTTTCAATCTCCCTGAACTCAAAACAATCCGAACTAGAACCAAGTAAGAGATTACTAGAGTAAGTAAGTATTACAATTTTGAAAATAAGTCTTTGAATATGATTAAACTCGATTTAAACTATTTGGTTTGAATAGGTATTTAACTTTACCCCTTTACACTACTGAGTTATTAAATACGAAATATGGATAATGTACAGACTGAAATATGGTTAACCTAGTGAAAGGTTGGATGAACGAGGTCCAGGTACGTGACACATGTCAGATCCCACCTGTCCACAAGTCATATAAATGTCAGCAGGGAAGCTCTCTCTAGCAAGGAAACATTTTATCAACCCATTTCCTCTTAGGTTATGGTGGTTCCAAACTTAACCTTTACCCTTTCATTGTCCAAGTGGAAGAGTTTGGTGGACTAAGTAGAATATTTGGATGACATTGCAAGATAATCTCGAGCCAAAATGGGTACATTTTGTCAACAAGGATCAACTCAAATTATTCAAACTTGCCAAGCGTTTGGCAAACGAATTTACTAAAGAACTTATTTAAATAATGAAATACACATTGACCAATGATCTAAAGATATACGTAACACTTAGGCTTGATCTTTGTGTGGTTCATGATTATTTGATAGATAGAGTAGACATTTCACTATCGTTGAAGTGGCTGTTTGATTGTATCTGATAATTTTCCCGAATTGAAAGAATTTTGTTGAAATAAATAAAAAATAATCACCTTTTTACTATTATAAAATCTGTAACTTATTATTATTATTGTTGTTTTGTATTAGTAAATGGCAGTTTAGAAATTATGCAAATTATCAGGTTGAAGGTACAGCTTCAATAAGAAAATAAACAAATAAAACTCTGCCTTGTGAAAACTTATTTTACTATAAGATTTTTTATTGTGGACCCTGACTTTGCGGCGCTACTGTATTTACAAAACAAATGCTACAACATATCTAATCACATATTCAAGTTCAGTGTTTAATATACTTTATAACAGTACCAAAGGATTTTCATTTTTATTGTACGTGTTAAATCTTAAGTGAATTACAATTAAAAAAAAATACGGGTTTTACTCAACTTTTTGAATCTAGTGACTTTGAATTGTCATTTATATAAAAGTATTAAAGATTATTTTTTTCCTTGTTCACAAATTGTAATAGTACTATTAGATGTAATATACTGAAATTTCACGTTGAAGTAATTAATCGTTACAACGTTATTAATTTTTTTCCAGGCTCCTTGCATTTCCTTAATATGTCCGATTACAGAAATAATTTTTTCACTGAAATAAAGAGAACTACTGACTGAATACAATACACTATAAGAATGGCCAAAATAAATCATCGATGTATTTTTATTTACAGTTTTAAGTTAAACATTTTAAGGCTCGCCGATGGGAGTGAACAGCGGATGCTGTACAGTCTGTTTGTAGTGGATACATTTTTGTCGAGCGTCAAACCTGTTTTGTATTGTTTTAGGTACAAAAGTGTAGTTGCTTCTTATGTGATCGATAACAGATCACATTTTTGTACGTTCGTTCATTAATAACTAACTGAATCTGTATTACCAGATGACCTTTATCATTGTAGTTTCAGTATTGAACTAAGCGGTTCTTGTTTGAACGTATGGTTCAAAATTAGAATTATTTTTGTTGTTAACTGTTTTCTTTCAAATATACATTTCAACTGAAAGTGTTGTGGTTGCTTGAAAAATTGCTCGACAAAATAATAAATAGTTCCGAGAAAGCTATTAAATTAATTTGGTTATCCGTCACTTGATTGCAAAAACTGAATGCGATCGAACTGATGTAGGCATATGTTAAAATTGAGGTCACAAAATCTAATAGGACATTTCAAGTTAGCGGAGTTTTTCAAATGGCATCAGATTTAATGGACAACACTTTTGAAATTCTGTGTTAAACTTGCGTGAATCATGAAGAAGTATACTGCCTACCGCAAAAATGAAAATATAGTGGACATAGCAAGCGAGCTTTAATAATTAATTTAAACGACCCTGAATTAGATTTGTCATGATGGTGATGGCACCGACAGTGTCATATGTGATAGTTCTGATCAAGAACTGTAATTTAATAACCGACCCGTAGTTTGATAATGTGTCCTTTACTCCTAGCAACGTCAAACTAAAGTAAGCCATCATGCAATTAAGGTTGTATATACACTGTACACACACAGTAGGCCTACAGTATACACATGTAATAGTTTATGCATATGATTTTATCTTGTAATCTCCGAAGTAGAATAATTTAATTATTTGCCATCATAGCAACAATGAAGCGAGGTGCTCCATTGTTGTCGTAAACAAACTGTATCGACGCACCACATCCAAAACATTTTTAATTATTTTCGTCATTTAACATTTTTTAAGTTCTATTAGCATCGACGGCGTGATCTACAATTTGCTAGTGAGAAATATAATAGATAGAAACAAACCAGATTTAGAAAAATCTTTTCAGTGCAAAAATAACAACACCTACGAAAAAGGTTAATAACGTAGTAACTATACTTTATTTCATCATGACATTTCTGTATTCTACACCTAATAGTACTACTTAAAAGTGATGAATAATAAAAAAATTAATATCGAATGCCTTTTTTTAATGATAGTTCAAAGTCACTAGTTTTAAAAAGATGTGTGTAAACCGTGTTTTTCTTTAGTTGTAACTCACACATATATATATATATATATATATATTAACACGAAGAATAAAAATTATAAAAACCTTTGGTTCTGTTATAAAGTTGATTAAACACTGAACTTGAATATGTGATTAGATATTTTTTAGCGTTTGTTTTGTAAATACAGTAGCGCCGCAAAGTCAGGGGTCTATAATACAAAAATCCTATAGTAGATATAGAATTATTTTCCCAACTTGCAGGATCTCAAAATTTCACTACATTCCTTTATTTACTCTTCAATAATTAGCAAGTAATGACTACAGAATTTCTATATACCATAAAGTGTTGTTATTTTTGAATGAATATTGTTAATAAATCGTGTTTTTTTGTTTAGATCATGATTTTATTGAAGCATGTAATCATAAAATACTTCTATTGTCATTTATATTACAAATTGGCCCATAGATATCCACTTCAAGGCATATCGCTGTTTAAATACTAATTTAATGTAAATTTGGCATATTCATTTCAAACTGAAATGTACCAAATTCTAACAATTGCTTTTAAGGCTGTTAGGTTAAAAAAATTTCGATTTATTATTTTTTTTCGATTTCAATGACTTCATATCAGCTATTAAACGCCTCCCAAGTAGTTGTTTCAATAAACTCATGTTAATAGTTAAAAATAATTCATCTAAAAGATGCGAATTTGGGCTTTCTTGGTACATACAGAATTAAAAAATTATTTTCCCGATTATTCCCAAATTTTTAAAACAGACCCTCACAGGACTGGTCTTGCTCATCAGTTATTTTAAGTTGCGTAATTTTAATGCAAATAATTTTAAATAGTACATTTTATTATAAATAATTAATGTTATGTGTTTGCTTTTATTTTATTACGATAAGAAATACAATATCGTGTTTGGCATCTTATGCTTTGTAATATCACACAATTTAAAAAATTGATTAACTTTATATACTCAACTTTTGTATGTACTTTTACCCGCATGTTATATTACAATGCAATCGCTACACACACGTACAGCAAGACACAGCAACTGCACCCGCAGGATCGCGCTTGAACGACTTCCTGCAATTATAGCCTACCCAACCCAGGGCGGGGGGTCGAGTGTCTCTGTATGAGTAGATCGTGGTCAGACGTACAGTCAGCGCTTCAAGCGGAATTTAACTGTCCCTAAATCCGGCCGAACCGCATTAAACGCAGATCACGGATCTGGGTTTAAAATTATACTTAGTTTGTGTAAATCAATTAAAAACGTTATTAAATATATAAGGAATTATTTTAAACCCTGTAACATTTGTCCGCATTAAATTCCAACTGTAATTAGTTGTTCCTAAAAATAAGTGAAAAATAATACGATTGCTGAAATGTAATACCTCCGCAAAAACATACATAAATCTAAACAAAGCCATTCTCTGGTATTAAGAAACAAAGGGACCTCGAATCCATGTAGGTTCAACAGGTCTCACGAATTTGATGCATGCCTTTTCACGAGGATTTCAAAACAAGCTCCCCTCAACCCACTAAAACTATTTGTATAACAAAATTTATGATAGTACATCAAAGTTAACTACAATCAACTTGCATCAAATGAATGCTATTTTTATTCATAATTGACAAAACGTTCATTAACATTGTTAATAGTATTTGCTGTTGTAACATAAAAAAAAACGAATAATGACAGATATCAGCTTTATTTGTCTTTAAAGCGAATGTAATTAATTATGATTTCCAACCCTAAATATCAGAAACCCACCATGGATACAGTTATTGAAAAAAAGTGATGGATACCATGATAAACATCATACCGTACCCTCCCCACCAAGACACCATGTCCCACCCACCCTATGCACTTGTTACTAAACAGATTAACCCAATACTAACATCGTAAGGATGGGATTAATAGTTTGTTAATAGTTGGAAAATACTATTAAGGACATTGCAAACCTAAATGAACTACAATGATGTTTAGCATTGAACTAGTCTCTATGATAGAATTATCATATGTATAACAATGAAAGAATGCTATGACAAAGTATCAGTTATGTTTGGCATTGGGTAGTATACTCGTAGATCAGCTACAAAACTCATGAAATTCGAGGGTATGAAACTGATGAGGGGTTGTCCCATGGTTTGGTCAGCAGGGAGAGTCAAGCCAGTGTCATTTACGCCCTGCTGCAGCGTCATCCAGAATACACTTGGTTTGCGGCGAACCTAAAATAACATCTGCATATTATCTAAGGCACGAGCATATTTGACTCTTGAACATGAATTCCACGTAAATGTATTTTTTACAGGCTGACAGCCCTTGCTTCACAGAAGGACGGTTCTAGACGCTTGCTTACCATTCCATCCATGATTCTCTCTAAACCATCTGCTCAACCCACTGCCGTTCTCATACGAGTATATAACAAATTGTTTATGGTTTATAACCCCTTTAACTCTTCTTTAGGGTGATGCAAAGAAATTTAATCATGTCATAATTAGTCAAAATAACCTTAAACATTTCACAGTGAAATCCAATGCGCCCCCACACCCACCCACCCATACACGTACAGTGGTATTGACCCACCTATACATTTACAATGGTATTGATCCACCCGCCCTCCCATACACGCACAATAGTATTACTATAATAGTAATGGTATACGTGTTTGGGTGTGAGGGTGGGTCGGTAATAGTATACGTATTTGGGTGGGAGGATGGGTCAGTAATAGTAAGTTATACGTGTTTGGGTGTGAGGGTGGGTCGGTAACAATATACGTGTTTGGGTGTGAGGGTGGGTTGGTAAACAGTATACGTGTTTGGGTGTGAGGGTGGGTCGGTAATAGTATACGTATTTGGGTTGGAGGATGGGTCAGTAATAGTAAGTTATACGTGTTTGGGTGTGAGGGTGGGTCGGTAACAATATACGTGTTTGGGTGTGAGGGTGGGTTGGTAAACAGTATACGTGTTTGGGTGTGAGGGTGGATCGGTAACAGTAAACGTGTTTGGGTGGGAGGATGGGTCAGTAACAGTATACGTGTTTGGGTGTGAGGGTGGGTCGGTAAACAGTATACGTGTTTGGGTGTGAGGGTGGGTCGGTAACAGTATACGCGTTTGGGTGGGAGGATGGGTCAGTAACAGTATACGTGTTTGGTTGTGAGGGTGGGTCGGTAGCAGTATACTTGTTTGGGTGTGAGGGTGGGTCGGTAACAGTATACGTGTTTGAGTGGGAGGGTGGGTCGGTAACAGTATACTTGTTTGGGTGTGAGGGTGGGTCGGTAACAGTATACGTGTTTGGGTGTGAGGGTGGGTCAGTAACAGTATACGTGTTTGGGTGGGAGGGTGGGTCAGTAACAGTATACGTGTTTGGGTAGGAGGGTGGGTCAGTAACAGTATACGTGTTGAGTGGGAGGGTGGGTCGGTAACAGTATACTTGTTTGGGTGGGAGGGTGGGTCAGTAACAGTATACGTGTTGAGTGGGAGGGTGGGTCGGTAACAGTATACTTGTTTGGGTGTGAGGGTGGGTCGGTAACAGTATACGTGTTTAGGTGGGAGGATGGGTTAGTAACAGTATACGTGTTTGGGTGGGAGGATGGGTCAGTAACAGTATACGTGTTGAGTGGGAGGGTGGGTCGGTAACAGTATACTTGTTTAGGTGGGAGGATGGGTCAGTAGCAGTATACGTGTTTGAGTGGGAGGGTGGGTCGGTAACAGTATACGTGTTTGGGTGTGAGGGTGGGTCGGTAACAGTATACGTGTATAGGTGGGAGGGTGGGTCAGTAACAGTATACTTGTTTGGGTGTGAGGGTGGGTCGGTAACAGTATACGTGTTTGGGTGGGAGGGTGGGTCAGAAACAGTATACGTGTTTGGGTGTGAGGGTGGGTCGGTAACATTATACGTGTTTATTCAGTAACAGTATAAGTGTTTGGGTGGGAAGGTGGGTCGATAACAGTATACGTGTTTGGGTGGGAGGATGGGTCAGTAATAGTATACGTGTTTGGGTGGGGGTGGGTCGGTAATAATATACGTGTTTATGTGGGATGGTGGGTCGGTAATAGTATACTGTTTGGGCGGGAGGGTGGGTCAGTAATAGTATACGTGTGTGGCTGTTTTGGCTCGGCTTTTGTGGAATGTTTATTTATTATTATTATTATTTTAGGTTTGAAATAAATGATCAATTAAATTAATGCCAAAGTTACTCTTATGGAAGAAAGGAGGAGGGGCTGTTTCTACTCATTAGGAATGGAATCAATAATATATATAATGGATTCATATTCAAACACGTCGTTGGCCACATATCTTTTGATAACAATAATTCTAATTTGAAAAGTAACTTTCAATTTCAAAAAATGCTTAAGAATTATATTCGGATAGAAAAGGTCATGTGAGCAGCTTCTAATAAAGTTGTATATCATGAATTTGCAAACTGTTTACAGCTGTAACACACTATTATTTGCTAAAAACTATTGATCAAATTGTTGAACTAAAAACTACGAAATATTCGTTATCAATCTAACATTAAAATACTACAACTATTGTATATGAACAAAAAATAATTACAACGGGATCAAATTATACAATAAATCACCTACGTATCTAAAATTAGAAAAAGACAAATATATTTTAAGAGGGAAATGTAACAATTTATAAAGTTTAATATTTTCTGACAGCATTATTTTACATAACTATTGAAATTTATATCCTAAGTAATATTAATATATACTGTGTGTGTTTTTTTAAGTTCAAATCACATATTTTGTACATTTCTTACCATATTTGTTGGCAATATAATTTTTTTTAAGGCAAATAATTTATTACTATTATAATATATACTGCACTGTGCATTTCAATGAAGTTCAGTCACGAATGAAATGAGTAACAGCGCCAGATGTAGAGCAACTAACCTAGTTGTAGGAAACAAGGGCAAACTGGGAATACTTAATTAAACTAAGATCCATAAAGACAGTTCCCTGGTGTAGAGGCGATAAGTATTTTGTCATAAACTATTCTACTATGCACCGATAATTATAAAATGTGCTAACACCACAGAACTGGTTTTATGTTTTATATTTGTGAAGATAACCAGTACCTGTGTTGCTTTGTATAATTAGTTGACATTCTCACAGGTCAACTCGTCTATACTGTATGTGAATTCATATTTTCGAGTAAATAGGACATTTTATTGATTTGTCGGTTTATTCATTGTTGACAGAAATTTAATTTAATATTTCCGATGAGAGCAAAAATACGGGAATAGTCTCTGAAGACAATGTTAAAAATAGTTTGCTGTATTAGGAACTTAGCAAATACAGACAAGAAAGAACTTTTGAAGCATTGTAAATTTAAGAGAATAGCAGAGTATTGAGTATATAGTAATTGAGTTCAGCTGGTTCAAAAGTCATTATTTTAAAAAATATGTTCACAAGAACTTATAATATAAAATATAACACAAGCCAATTGCACTTTCATGGAATTACCATGTTCATGTAACAATAAAAAATGAACAAATTTTAAACCAATATAGAATACACACTTATTCCAAATTGACTTCATCTAAACAACACTTTGTGTACTGGCATTCAATTGTTATAAAAGACATAATTTATAATTTAATGTTCTGACAGACTTTATTACAGTTCACATTATACTTCATTACAGTGATATATACCATTTATTATCACACGTAAGTAGCTTAGATGATATCCATCAGTATTAATGTGGCATATGAACACTAACACTGAACGGTACCTACAGCAGATGATACTGGCGAGGATGCTATTACAGCGTACTACGGTGATAGTGTAAGTACACATTACGAGGTTGATACAGAGATCCCTAGATTATAGTTATGACATCAGCCCCTTTAACCTACTTCTGGAACATAATTTACGATATAAAGTATAGGATAACCTAATGGTATACGATGTGGCTTACTGATGTAGTTGTTTTACCTTAGAAACAGTATTTATGATTTATTAAAATATTAAGATACATTAATATATTATCTTACTCCTCCGACATTGAAATATATCGTGAATCTATGTATGACGGTGACGAATCTAATTGCTTTTTTTTAACTGAGAAGATAAATCTTTACACACTCAGGACGTTTGTGAATCTGATCTGGGTGCCACACACTCAGGACGTTAGAGTATCCGGCGTGAGTTCCACACACACTCAGGACGTTTGTGAATCTGATCTAGGTGCCACACACTCAGGACTTTAGAGTATCTGGCGTGAGTTCCACACACACTCAGGACGTTAGAGTATCCGGCGTGAGTTCCACACACACTCAGGACTTTAGAGTATCTGGCGTGAGTTCCACACACTCAGGACTTTATAGTATCTGGCGTGAGTTCCACACACACTCAGGACTTTAGAGTACCTGGCGTGAGTTCCACACACACTCAGGACGTTAGAGTATCTGGCGTGAGTTCCACACACTCAAGACTTTAGAGTATCCGGCGTGAGTTCCACACACACTCAGGACGTTAGAGTATCCGACGTGAGTTCCACACACACTCAGGACGTTTGTGAATCTGATCTAGGTGCCACACACTCAGGACTTTAGAGTATCTGGCGTAAGTTCCACACACTCAGGACGTTTGTGAATCTGATCTGGATGCCACACACTCAGGACGTTAGATTATTCGGCGTGACTTCCACACACTCAGGTTGTTAGAGTATCCGGCGTGAGATCCACACACACTCAGGACGTTTGTGAATCTGATCTAGGTGCCACACACTCAGGAAGTTAGAGTATCTGGCGTGAGTTCCACACACACTCAGTACGTTAGAGTATCCGGCGTGAGTTCCACACACACTCAGGACTTTAGAGTATCTGGCGTGAGTTTCACACACTCAGGACTTTAGAGTATCCGGCGTGAGTTCCACACACACTCAGGACTTTAGAGTATCTGGCGTGAGTTCCACACACACTCAGGACGATAGAGTATCTGGCGTGAGTTCCACACACTCAGGACTTTAGAGTATCCGGCGTGAGTTCCACACACACTCAGGACTGTAGAGTATCTGGCGTGAGTTCCACACACTCAGGACTTTAGAGTATCTGGCGTGAGTTCCACACACACTCAGGACTTTAGAGTATCTGGCGTGAGTTCCACACACACTCAGGACGTTAGAGTATCTGGCGTGAGTTCCACACACTCAAGACTTTAGAGTATCCGGCGTGAGTTCCACACACACTCAGGACGTTAGAGTATCTGGCGTGAGTTCCACACACTCAGGACGTTTGTGAATCTGATCTGGATGCCACACACTCAGGACGTTAGATTATTCGGCGTGAGTTCCACACACTCAGGTTGTTAGAGTATCCGGCGTGAGTTCCACACACTCAGGACGTTAGAGTATCCGGCGTGAGTTCCACACACAGTCAGGACGTTAGAGTATCCGGCGTGAGTTCCACACACACTCAGGACGTTAGAGTATCCGGCGTGAGTTCCACATACACTCAGGACGTTTGTGAATCCGGCATGAGTTCCACACACACTCAGGATGTTAGAGTATCCGGCGTGAGTTCCACACACACTCAGGACGTTAGAGTATCCGGCGTGAGTTCCACACACACTCAGGACGTTTGTGAATCCGGCGTGAGTTCCACACACACTCAGGACGTTAGAGTATCCGGCGTGAGTTCCACACACACTCAGGACGTTAGAGTATCCGGCGTGAGTTCCACACACACTCAGGACGTTAGAGTATCCGGCGTGACTTCCACACACACTCAGGACGTTTGTGAATCTGATCTAGGTGCCGCACACTCAGGACTTTAGAGTGTCTGGCGTGAGTTCCACACACTCAGGACGTTAGAGTATCCGGCGTGAGTTCCACACACACTCAGGACGTTTGTGAATCTGATCTAGGCGCCACACACTCAGGACTTTAGAGTATCTGGCGTGAGTTCCACACACTCAGGACGTTTGTGAATCTGATCTGGATGTCACACACTCAGGACGTTAGATTATTCGGCGTGAGTTCCACACACTCAGGTTATTAGAGTATCCGGCGTGAGTTCCACACACTCAGGACGTTAGAGTATCCGGCGGGAGTTCCACACACTCAGGACTGATCTGGGTGTCACAAACTCAGGACGTTAGTGTATCTGATGCGGGTGATACACGCTCAGAACGTTTGCGAATAAGGTGGGAGTTTCAGACTCTCAGGACGCTTGTGTATCCGTCTGATGCGGATGACACACACTCAGGACGTTTGTGAATATGGTGGGAGTCTCACACTCTCAGGACATGTGTGTTTCTGGTCTGTGTGCCACACACTCAGCATGTTTCTGTATTTGATGCAGATGATACACACTCAGGACGTTTGTGTATCTGGTTTGGGTATCACACGCTCAGGACGTGTGTGTATGTAGTATGGATGTCTCACACTCAGGACGTTTGTGTATACGGTGTGAGTTCCACACACTTAGGACGGCCCACCCACCTGCCCCCCACTCGCCTACCGTAAATATATATTGCACAGATAACGCCCAGAGTTCCGGATTATTTATAGTATGAATTAACGAATTATGACATATGTTTTCTTAATGAAATATACACGTAAACTATAATTATATACATTTAAATATTGAGTACATTTACATGTTATATACATTTACATACCATAACAAGTACAGTGGTATGACCCACCCTCCCGCCCATACACGTAGAGTGGTATAACCACCCACCCGCCCATACACGGACAGTGGTATTGATGTGGTATCTGATGCGGGTGTTAGACACTCAGGACGTTTGTGTATCTGGTCTGGGTACCACACGCTCAGGACGTTTGTGTATCTGGTCTGGATGTTATACTTGGGGCGTTTGTTTATTTGGTCTGGGTACCACACACTCAGGACGTTTGTGTATCTGGTCTGGATGTTATACTTGGGGCGTTTGTTTATTTGGCTGGGTACCACACGCTCAGGACGTTTGTGTATGTAGTATGGGTGTCACTCAGGGCGTTTGTGTATTCGGTGTGAGTTTAACACACTCAGGATGATTGGGCATAAAACATTATTGAAACAAATATATTTGAATTAAAATCACCACATTAAACACTCATAAAGGAAGGTCAATTTTAACCCCAAGTAATGGCAAAAATATTAAGAATGCTAGACCACAATACAAATAAACGAGAATAAGAATGCTTAGGAGAATTGCGTGATCTGCACGTAAACGAGCAAGATCAGAGTTGTCTGTATATATTTAAATTAGAACGAGAAATAACTAACCTTTTGTGTTGTTAGACCCATTATATTTTACGGGGTATATTTAGCCATATTAATTAATAAGATCGCTTGTTTGGGTTTATATGGTGTACGATAATAAACACGTCAAAACTGTAACAATGCGATGAACATTCGTAAATGTGCCGGCAGGAGAATTGTGCTATACTGTATGTCATATTGAGAATGCAGTGCGGTAAACCCATAAGCAATGCTAATCAAATGGGAGTTTTTGAGGTACAGCACAGTATAAAAACGTTGGCTCGCTGATAAAAAGTAATCATAAAATCAAATTTTCGTATGGAAATGGTTGGGAAAATATTTATTGCCAGTTATTAAGGGTATAAAATAAAAAAGATAAGTTAATAATTTAAAAAAAATTATCATATGCTTTAAAAACGTATAGCTCTTGGAGAATCAGTTTTTAGAGGCCACAATTCAACTGCACTGCATTTTAAGTGAATAAATATTGATTGAACATTTTGAAATGTTGTGTAAACTTTACAGAAGTAGTGGATGCTTACAGTGTTTGTATGAATTGATTATAAAATAAAACTAATATGTAATAATTTAATATAAGTACAAATTAGTTCATATATTTGAGAAAAGACATGGAAAAGTCGACCTGTGCGGAAGTTTTTTACTTTTTGGTCAGGTAAGTTTCGTCAGCGGGAAAGTTGTAGATTAAAACTTTTACTTTATTTTTTATTTGAAACTTTTTTCACCAATATGCATAGTTTAGTTGGTAATAAGTGACAAAGAAACATGACTGTGCGGCGCGCGAAGTTGTCATCGTGTTGGTGAGTTGGCCTCACTCTGAACCTTCCACGATTCCATCGGTGATAACATACTCGTATGAACCCAGGAGAAATATTATTTATTTTTATATAAAGCCTATTACGCTAAAAATATGTTGTTTAAAGTTGAATTTATAATATTAGGCAATGAAAATTACAGGCATAAAGCCAGTTATTATTTTTCAGTTATTTTAACAGGACATCAAATCATTTACAATATAGTAGGTGTTTTATAGTGTATAAGTGTTACATTTATGTTTTATTAACCCATCCGTTCCAAAAGTTTAGTCAGTTGTTAATCTTAACTTATTGCTGTTTATTTATTAACTTTCTTTGAATATATTTATAAATACAATTTTTTTTTTTTTTTAGTTTGTTCATTTAAGCATATAAGGAATTTGAAACGAGTTAAGTGTTACTAACATATCTGGAGGCAGTTTTGTTTTCTAATTTTGATAAAAACATAGTCAAACTTAGGTTAAAAATTTAACTGTAACTTTTTGTTTTATATTTTATTTTTGGAGGTATTTTTGTTGGCGTGACAATCTGTCCACAATCTCCTTCCTTTCTTAATTTAAAATTCTTAAATCTTAGTTCTATCACTAATTAACGTAGCCTCATTGGTTTTTTTTACATAAAAAGTGACATTTTTATCCGGGTAACACTTTTCGATATACTTATATACATTTAACACCGTTTCCTCTCACCACTTTTAATTATTTTTTCCTTTGACTTTTTTCCATTGTTAAAGACCAGACTGAATCATTAAAATTATTACAATTCACTCGATCACTTTTTCAAGACATTCAGAAAAACACAAGCAATAACCACAAACCTCCTCCCAACACTGAATGTACGCTTGTACTTCCTTCTTGGGGGATGTTTGTTTAATCCTATGCAACAGATAAGATGAAAGGAGCGAAAGGCCCAAACGAGTCACTCCTTGTCCTCAGTTGAGGTATTGATGGGTTAGGGATAATATAGAACACAAACTGAGCTGGTTTTTATTTGTTTGAAAGCTTACTTTTACTAAAACTAATTATTTATTGTAACACAATTCATACATTTTTTGAATATTGTTTTAAAATACGTCTAAAACGTAACATAAATTATTATAAATAAACGTAATTGTATTAAATCAATTAATTATTTCAACCTAAATGTAATTTAGGTACAAAACATGGGTTGTACCAGTAAATTAACGTTCATTTTTTTGTCTTGAAATAGGCTAATTAAAACTCGATTCCTTCAAGTAGACATTAATTCACAGCATTATCCTTGATAATTTATTTTCTATTTTACTATATTTGTCTTTTTATCAGTAACATTTTTCTTGTAAATGAATAAACATATGCGAAAATATCTACTAACTTTTATAATTAATCATTTGTTTGTTGTTTAAATAAATGTTCAACTAACGATGATTGATTTATACACTATTTAATACCTAATTAAATTTTATGAGACATTTTTAGACATATGTTTTTTTAACAAAAATACTGTAGGTAATTTAATATCCGAGCGAAACCGTGAGGATGCTATATGACAGTGGGCAGACAGACAGTGCTCCATATTTTTAAACTTTATTTAAATGAAGATGTTGCACACCATGCATCAATTATTACGTAGATATATTTATAATACGGACATGATTTTTTTAATTATCCTAACCTAATATCATTAATCATGTCGTATTGCATAATTGACAATAATCGCATTGCATGGTAAATGAATTGTTATTTATATTCTAATTAACTGTTGATAAGTGCTGTTGATTATCAGACAGTCAAACTAATACTACGTTGTTCGGATTCCAAGTAAAGTTGATGGTCCCTCAGTTTTCCTAGCTATTGGGCTATTAATAAATGGCTATTAAAAAAAGGAAAACAGAGAAAACATCCTCATAACGTAGATTGTAGCGGTATCAGTTGCGGTCGAGCAGGGATGATAAAGCTGACAATGATGCAACAGTTCTCATGACGGACACGATCTAGGATCAAACACTGGACGATCAACACATTACATAATCATTAAAGGACATGTTTTAAATATACAGTGTTTATAAATTAATAACAACGGATATCATTATTGAACCAATTATACAAGATCACATAATGAATTATACCAAAATATGCTTTTACCTATATTGGTATAGGTAAATAAAAATTACCATTATGAATAATTGGTTCAATAACGATTGTTATTAATTTATAAATACTGCATATCTATCTGAACTTTAGTCAGCAATGAAAATAAAAAAGAAACGAGAAAACTTGGAAGTAGTAAAGGATGGAGAGACGAGGAGGCACTTGACTCTCATTTTAAGATTTAAAGTCAAGTCAGAAACAATACATCCTTCAAACACTAAGATCTTTCTAGTGTTTATTTCCAACTGTAGAGCCTCGTACCATTGTAGGATGAGCGAATTAAGTGAACATATTCCGTCATTTTATATGATAAAACTACGTGCTTATTTTACATATTATTTAAGTCGCCTAATAATAAATAAATGAATACAGTTATTAACGGATATATATTAGCATTGGTTGATCACAGTTATTGACCAAACTACAGTGGTATTCCACGAGCATTGTTCTTGTGGTGATATGTATTAAACTTTCAATTTATATATTAATAGGTTATTTAAAAGTAATATACAACTGGAAGGAAAGACAATTTCTTAACAAACAGGTGCTTAGAGAAAAATTATCCTCAGAATAAATGTAAGCGTTTAGGAACATTGAATGAATACGAGAAATATCGGCCTAAGGAAGCTTTAAAAGTGGAACTAGATCGGCCAAGTTGGGCAGAAAGTGGAACTAGATCGGCCAAGTTGGGCAGAAAGCGTCAGTAAACCTAAAAAATATTATCGCGTCAGAACTCATCTATAGGTCTATATATGAGTTCTGACGCGAAACACATTGAAAAAGATATACACATTATCTTTTTATAAGGAATACTACCAAATTAATTCTTTACATCAAAGTTTGTTCAATAAAGTGTATATTTCTGTATCATTATAAACATTTTTGAAATACGGGCTTCCTCTTAAACTAGTTCGGGACCTTAAGTATCTGGTTCTTTGGGTCAAAAAACGTTCCGGTAAGTATAGGATTCTTCGTTAACCAGAGCGAAAACATTAAAGATGTTTTATATTACTATGTACAATATACCTGATAAAACACAAAATATTAGTTTTATATAGGTAGAAGTTTTAAAATAACGGCCTTTTAAATATTCAATACAGGATATCTCCAAAATTAGTAATTATTCAAAGTAATAACTTCAACAATGTTTTAATTAAAATGCTAATAGAAGTCTAATAATATCTCGTTTTTGAAAATCGGTTGAAAAATAAGTGAGGTATAAGTTTAAGTGCAATTAAGCCCGTAGAGTGCAATCGGCGCAGAAATAATCGTAATGATGAACCCGTAAAATCAGTACATGAACTGCGATATTGATCAAACATAACATAAGTTCTATGTTTTCAGTCTGTTGAAAGTGCGCCTAGCTTATACATCTGGCTTAAAAATTACAGTATCAGTTAAACACAAACGATGGATAAAACAAAGGTACGTCACAGTAATTAACATAACAATTAATCGTGTTTAAAATTGAACAAATCTTAGGCCTATTTAAAAACTAAACTAGACTTAAAGTCGTAGATTTTATGGTGAAAATTAAATTTTGCAGTAATTGTTATCCAATATTATTTAAACTGCGAACTATTATCAAAGTTTAGATTAATTGATTATTCTGTGAAATTAATAATTTTACTACTAAATATGTGAAAGAAATATATTTTACTGAACTCCGAATTACTAATAAGATAATTAAACAGTCTACGGATTCACTAACTACTCCGACTATGGCCGAGGCGATACCACAGTGACTACCCGTAAAAAATCATTAAGAGATCAAATGTTTATACTAAAAAATGCATATATAAACAAATAACATTTTAATATAATTTTTATTTTTTAAGGCAATTGGTTACTTTACAACGATGTTTCAAACTCGAGTGTTTATAGTTTTGTCTTCGCTTTAATAGTTAAACTTACAAACTTATAACTCACTTATTTACCATCAGATTTAAAAAAACGAGATGTTATTTTTAAAATTTTTTTAAGAATAACTTTGAAAACTAATAATTTTTAACTGTAATCCATTTAATATTCACGACGGTCCCCATTTTGAATGCTATTTAAAATATTATATAACATTTTATTTTATTGAATATTATATTAAATATGATTTTATGGGATATTATATAAAAATTTACTAAAAATTATGTAACATTGATTTTCCTAAGTCACATAAGTAAACAATATTTTGGAGAATTTTATTTGCAATTAGCAAATAGCCGGTCAAATCGATGTTTAGATAAGTAAATAGTTTTTAAATAAAAATAGAAACTTTCGGCTAGCCGGTTAACGGAGAGTTTTTGGGCCTACGTTTATAGGAATTTTGATTCTTATTTTGACTAAAAATCCATATTAGAATTTGGGAACGTAGTTTAGGGACACTCCGATTAATTAAAAAAAAATAATTTTGATACGTTTATTTAATGCGTTTTTGAACTTTCAATTGGACAATTGTAAATAACTTAATAAGTAATTTGGCTTTACAAATGCTTATTAATTGTTTCGGCATGTAATTTAATTAAATTGATTAAATTATGTATATTTAAATGGTTAAAGTGCACAATTTGATTCAATTAATCATAATCTATTTTCTATTCTTTGTACATTATATTATTTAATACTACACGATTCGGTATCTGCGCAATCCTTCATTTTACTGTTTTTCAACACTTGCATCTCCCAAAAATGCATTTTTAATCACAGTAGTTATTTATACCGAACAATTAATCTGCGAAAAGCCCTTCATTGCACTCTAACATGCTACTGACGTTAAAGTAAGGTGTACTAAGCTTGCTCGATAAGCCTGAAGGAGGAACAAAGAACAAATGAGAGCAAAAACCGACACGCCGGAAGATTTGAAATGAGAAACAAAAACCTCGCTTAGCAGCGTATTGGGGATGTTCAGTGGTGAAATCATCCCAGATAACAATATTATTTACCGTGAGTCCACAACAATGCAATCAATCACACGTATTGGGGATGTTCAGTGGTGAAATCATCCCAGATAACAATATTATTTACCGAGAGTTCACAACAATGCAATCAATCACACGTATTGGGGATGTTCAGTGGTGAAATCATCCCAGATACCAATATTATTTACAGTGAGTCCACAACAATGCAATCAATCACACGTATTGGGGATGTTCAGTGGTGAAATCATCCCAGATAACAATATTACTTACAGTGAGTCCACAACAATGCAATCAATCACACGTATTGGGGATGTTCAGTGGTGAAATCATCCCAGATAACAATATTATTTACAGTGAGTCCACAACAATGCAATCAATCACACGTATTGGGGATGTTCAGTGGTGAAATCATCCCAGATAACAATATTATTTACCGAGAGTCCACAACAATGCAATCAATCACACGTATTGGGGATGTTCAGTGGTGAAATCATCCCAGATAACAATATTATTTACCGAGAGTCCACAACAATGCAATCAATCACACGTATTGGGGATGTTCAGTGGTGAAATCATCCCAGATAACATATTATTTACCGAGAGTCCACAACAATGCAATCAATCACACGCGCTCGCGTGCAACCTTTTTATGGTGAGGTCATTGGATTTAAAGCTATATTTATTAAATACATTAATTTTAAGGGATTGTGTGATAAGGCATCTTGATAGCCCAGTGGTTAGCTCCTCTACTTCATATGCTGAGGGTTAAGGGTTCAAATACCTGGAGGTCCATTAAACAATTTGCTTGATGAGTTTTGACTGTTGCCCTACAACAATATGGGATTGTGTTAGACAAGACTTCACGGTCCTAACTTCGCCCAATTAATAAAGGCATTTTTCATTTATTTTCATTTCATTTGAAGACTATGTCAAAAATTTCCCCTGGTTTAAATAGACAAAAGAAAATATATTACTTACACAAATATCTCTCGGTATAATTAGGCAAATATGAACAATTAGTAAGTTTTCAATCAGCATACCATAAGTCCCCTATAAATAAATGGTCTTGTGTTCTTACGTACACGACCTATATGACCCACCCACCCTACGTACATGATCTACAAGACCCAATTAGCCTCCCCACAGATATGACACCTGTAAGGCCAATCCCCCCGGGCCCACTTAACGGACATTACACTTATGACCTACTCACCCTACGTACACGACCCTTATGATCAAAATATCCTCCCTACAGACATGACACATGAGTACAAAACCCCTACGGCCCCTACACTTATGATTCTCGCACCATGCGTCCATTGCCCTTATGACCCAACTAACCTCCCTAGAGACACACCAATAAGGCAAGACCCCTTCGGAACTACTCTACAGACCTTACACTTATGACCCACTCACCCTACGTACACGACCATTATGATCCAACCATCCCTCACGACACATGAGGACAAGACTCCTTCGGACCCACCTTACGGACCCTACACTTAATACCCTCCCACCCTACGTACACGACCCTTATGACCCAATTAATCACCCTACAGACACGACACCTTTATGGGCAAGACCCATTCGGACCTACTTTATGGACATTACATTTATGAACCACCCACCCTACATACACAACCCTTATAACCCAACTAACCTCCTTACATGCACAACATCTGTAAAGGGAATACCCCTTCGGACCCTATTTACGGACATTACACTGATAACCCACCCACCCATCCTACGGACCCAATACTTGCGGCCGTGTGGGTGACTTGGTGTAGCCTGGTTACTAACTAAGATCGATCTATCCCTAGGAAGGGTTGTTTGCCCAGTGAACAAAGTATTTGAGATAGTTTATTGTAGAATCCGAACCACGTATTTTATGTCTGGTTCCCTTGACAAAGTTAAGAGGAACTGGACAGAGAACCATCTTAGACCTGTTCTCCACGGGAGCACTGGTAAATGGATAAGCCAGTTTTTTACTTATTTTTCATAAATATGTTTCATACATCATTTTGTATGTATTGTAACTATTAATGTTGGGTGCTTATCGTAGTTTCATGACTCATTGCCTGTAATCGTCCCACAGGTCCATTCCAAGTACCTAATTACAGCAATGTGCTGCAATAGAATTAAATGCCTAATCCATTAAATAAATTTCAAATGTATGACACTTTTCATAAAATTTTTAACTCCCGTTATATTAAGATTGGGTGCTTGAGCTATAAACATGAAAAAACTTATGATGAGTTTGAAAGTACACAAGATACCTTATACAATGCATGGCAGTCAGGGGCTGTCGATTTTCCAGTGGTATTTTGGCAATTCGGAAAACGGCCAAGTGAGTCAGAATGAGTAGCTTCCAATAGTATCATACACAATAAACTATTAATGAAATAATCATCTGGGCTACATTTTTGGAACGGATGAATCATTTTAAACTAATAATATTTATTTATCATTACATGTAATAAATGTACGTGGATAGTAATGTTTACAGATCAATCAGTATTCTACTTTGAACTAATTAATTCAACACAAATTTATTATAATATAAGCACAAAATGCACAAATATTATGGTGATCGATTTCGGTGAACCACGCTCACCTTCCTCAGACCAGAGGGATTCACAAAAGAATGGGAAACGGTGTTCAACAACTCAATTTATAGGCCTATGATCACGTGACCCCATTGGCTGGAATCGTCAAAATGGCGGCTGCTGTGATATTATTGGTTAATTCCTATTGTCTGTTACTTATCTTCTTTTATTCGCTGAAAATACATTATTAAAAACTATTTCGGAATCAAAATTAACCTGTTCATTCATTAATTTATCACGATCCTTACATTTTTCTTTAAAAATAAATAACTCTTCCCAAGCATTCATGTTACGACCCTTCTTACAAAATTTTAGAATATCTACATTTTCATCTATTTTATTCAAACTGTAGGTACAATTCAGAAGGTGTTTAGCTACATTAGATCTTTCAGGTTTATTATTTTTAAAAGCAGAGACATGGTTTTTATATCTTTTGCTAAAATTTACAGTCTGACCTATGTAAAACATATTACAATCATTACAGTTAATCCTATATATTCCTGAATTATTAAATTTATCTTCATTTTCAATATTCGGGTGTAAAATATTGGACATAGTATTACAAGTCTTAAAGGCTACTGATAAATTGAATTTCTTAAATCTATTACCAACTCTTTGTGTAAACGGCCCATTGTAATGGATGGATACATACTTCTTTTGTTCTTTATCGGATTTTTCTTTTTTAAGTGTTGTTCGTCTATCGTCTCGAATTTTGTTTTCTATTTTCTTTTTTATTCTACTTCCAATTTCATCAATCATTGATGCTTTGTATCCATTTGCAATAGCTATTGATTTTATTAAATTTATTTCCTGTTTTCTATCTGCAACATTTAATGGTATTGAATACGCCCTATATAACATACTTCTGAAGCTAGCTGTTTTGTGAGACGGGGGATGGACAGAACTGTTATTTATGGTACAATTGGTTTGAGTAGGTTTCCTGAAAATTCGATATGAAAGTTTGTTATGATCACGAATTATTTTTAGATCCAAAAAGTTAATTTCATTCATAGATTCAAATTCACTGGTAAAACTAAGCTTCTGGTGGTGACAATTAAGTATATTTAACATATTATCTAAGTCATTACATGATTTCTCGTTAAACAAAACCAGAATATCATCGACATAACGGGTGTAAAATATGATATCATGTTCCTTTTTTTATTTTACACCCGTTATGTCGATGATATTCTGGTTTTGTTTAACGAGAAATCATGTAATGACTTAGATAATATGTTAAATATACTTAATTGTCACCACCAGAAGCTTAGTTTTACCAGTGAATTTGAATCTATGAATGAAATTAACTTTTTGGATCTAAAAATAATTCGTGATCATAACAAACTTTCATATCGAATTTTCAGGAAACCTACTCAAACCAATTGTACCATAAATAACAGTTCTGTCTATCCCCCGTCTCACAAAACAGCTAGCTTCAGAAGTATGTTATATAGGGCGTATTCAATACCATTAAATGTTGCAGATAGAAAACAGGAAATAAATTTAATAAAATCAATAGCTATTGCAAATGGATACAAAGCATCAATGATTGATGAAATTGGAAGTAGAATAAAAAAGAAAATAGAAAACAAAATTCGAGACGATAGACGAACAACACTTAAAAAAGAAAAATCCGATAAAGAACAAAAGAAGTATGTATCCATCCATTACAATGGGCCGTTTACACAAAGAGTTGGTAATAGATTTAAGAAATTCAATTTATCAGTAGCCTTTAAGACTTGTAATACTATGTCCAATATTTTACACCCGAATATTGAAAATGAAGATAAATTTAATAATTCAGGAATATATAGGATTAACTGTAATGATTGTAATATGTTTTACATAGGTCAGACTGTAAATTTTAGCAAAAGATATAAAAACCATGTCTCTGCTTTTAAAAATAATAAACCTGAAAGATCTAATGTAGCTAAACACCTTCTGAATTGTACCTACAGTTTGAATAAAATAGATGAAAATATAGATATTCTAAAATTTTGTAAGAAGGGTCGTAACATGAATGCTTGGGAAGAGTTATTTATTTTTAAAGAAAAATGTAAGGATCGTGATAAATTAATGAATGAACAGGTTAATTTTGATTCCGAAATAGTTTTTAATAATGTATTTTCAGCGAATAAAAGAAGATAAGTAACAGACAATAGGAATTAACCAATAATATCACAGCAGCCGCCATTTTGACGATTCCAGCCAATGGGGTCACGTGATCATAGGCCTATAAATTGAGTTGTTGAACACCGTTTCCCATTCTTTTGTGAATCCCTCTGGTCTGAGGAAGGTGAGCGTGGTTCACCGAAATCGATCACCATAATATTTGTGCATTTTGTGCTTATATTATAATAAATTTGTGTTGTGTGACGTTTACTTGTACTGTATATGTACCAACACGTATTATGCTAATTAAAAAACTACTAATTAATTGCAATCCAATGTAAATAATAAACTGGGAACAAGCACTAACAGTGTGTGAAATAAACTAAAACGCCCTCGTAGAGCAGGATGCAATTTGCATATCAGTTGTGTTTGCAAGAAGCATCAAAGTGGGTCAGGCGTCAATTGTCATCAATTATATTTCCAGTGAATCGTATAAACGTGGTAGCAGTGATTGTTTTTTTTTGTTAACAAAAATATGTTACCTTTATTTGCAGAGATAATTAATTTTAAATGAATTCAAGTTTGTTTACAATCCAATACCCGTTACCTATATGTCATATGTTGATGATATATTGTCATAAGTTGTAATTAATTTCTTTCTTAAATATTTAGTTGAGAATTACAATTAAAAATATTCAGTTCATCTCTACTGGCATATGACCAATAAACATTTTGGTAATATTATCTCAACGTTAATACCCAGGTGTTAGTTGCAAAAGGTTTATAACTGAACAGAAATAGTGATCCTTGTGTTTAAAACACTCAAGATCTACTCACATCAGTCAGAAAACCCTAAAACATATAAGGGTTTTGAAATTATAATTTGGGAATGTAGGTAGGAATATAGGTTGGAATATAGGTAAGAATAAAGGTGGGAATATAGGTTGGAATACAGGTAGCTGTTCTTTGTTTTTAACAATTCGCTATTTAATTCCATTTTTGTAATCAGTATTTTGTAAATGTAATAAAAGTCCTCCTGTTTTAAATAATTGATAACGTTTTTTGGTTTACTCACAGACATAAACAGAGGTAACATCCTATAATGCACTAAATGTGTGTCGAATAGTTAGTTCTCCAATTGGCTATGTGATGGCAGGGCTAGCAAATTGTCAGCCCCTCCATTTATTCCCCTTTATATCCTCAAGTGCAAAATGCAGTAATTATTACTACATATCTATAAAGATGTACGTTAGTTGAACACTCTTTATGCGTTCGCTGAGGTCATAAAAAAACGACATCTGTTTCTTTATTCTACGTGGTTTACTCGATGTGGAATAACAATTAATTTAGAAATAGAATTTCTGCTGACTTGGGTTCGAACGATTCGTTCGAACGATTTTAGTTCATATATTTGGGTTAGTTTTTTAATATCCAATTGAACAACTGATTAATTGTATTATTCTGTTGATAATACACGGAGCCGCATGGCTGTGCTTGTCACTTTTTTTTTCATACCGTAATAATATTTATAGTATTATTACTTACAGGAAAATATGTCACTTAATACGACTATTTGTGGCAGTAATTTGGTTAGTTAGTGAGGTCCGCTACCACAGCTGGTTTAATCAACATTACATTTACATGGGACTACACTAGCGCTCCACAATAAACCACAAAACAGGTGATAATTCAAAACACTTTTTTTTAATTATATATACAATATTACAAAAATGTTTATAATGAAACAGAAATATACACATTAGATATATCAATAATAACTGTTTAAAAGGATTAATTAAATGAATGTACATGTTAATTATTGCTCCTAAATTCACCTGGTCCTGTCAATGGCTTCGAAAGTATCCTCTTCTTCTATTCATCCTCCGAACTCTCAAGTTAGTCCTGAGGGCCAAACATGTGATAACCAAGGATTGGGGCTAATCTAGCTGCGTCTAGACACAGAGAACAAACAGAGGTCGCACCCAGTAGTGCTCTTAGTATGTGTCGAGTAATTAAGTCCTTGACTTCGCCGCCGCGCAGATGGAAGGGCCAGTACCTTGTCAGTCCCTCCTTTTATTCCTCCCAAATTCTCAAGGATGAACGTAGAAATTATTACTAAACATTTATAAAACTGTACATTAGTTGTAATCTAATAAAATTGCCACTAAGGAGTCCGCTGCTCCCATACGAAAGCTACCTCTGTTTCTGTGTATCTGAGGTTTAACCACAAAGTCAAGAATTGTATGCTGCTTTACGAATCCTACAAAACCTGCAATGATCTCGTAACTATCGGAAAATCAAAGTTGTAAATATTATTTCTTTTAATCTTGATCATATTTTACTTTTACCAAACCATCTTTATGGTTGTAAAATGTATTTTTACGAAACTAATTACATTGTTTCCCATATTAACCAGACAGACTGTTTTGTTTAATATTTCTCTTGATTCAATTTAATTAAATCATGAAATGGGTCAAATCTTATATCAGCTGTTATTTGCTTTTAATCAAATTCATTCGGCTGTACTGTTAATATGTTTAGGAAGCTTTGATTCAGTCCATGTTCCTCATGTCCCTATAACCCGCCGTGGCAAGGTCACGCGCACAGCTATACACCTCCATCAATAACATGGGTTTATATCAACGAATTCCTAATGGAACGTGTCCAACCTATACTTTCTCATTATTTTTCTACAATCCAGATCAACTTGCATACCTAATGTTATATCTCTACTTTTGTAGATTTTCTTGCCGTTGATTATTAACTGTGTCAGTAAAGTCTTTTCCTGTTACATATTAATACATATAAATATCTTGAGGAATTTCCCCCCTCCATTACTCCATTATATCAAAACCATAGAAAAAAGTATGTCTAGATGAACGAATAGGAAAGTGTTCTCTATCAACTGGTATATTCATGGACACATAAATATTTAGATGCACGCATAGATATTTCCCACTGCCCACTAAATTGCAGTTCTATTTTAGGCACACATGATTATCTAGATGTAGTGGAAATTTTCTTAAGCTAATTTTATACAGACACAAGTACATCAATTGTTGCACCTCATAACTGTGCCTTTTAATGAATGGCAACCCATATAACAAGTTATCTCTGAACTAATCGTCATCAATGGAGGTACATTAGGCAAAGGTCACTCACTAGCAGCCCATAAAACAAGTTATCTCTGAACTAAATGTACTCAATGGAGGTATATTAGGCAAAGTTCGCTCACTAGCAACCCATATAACAAGTTATCTCTGAACTAATCGTCCTCAATGGATGTCTGACATCGATAAGAATCCCTCGTGTGATTAGTGATATTATGTATTCGATATTAAACTACACATAAGACACTAACATTTGGTAATTAAGTAGGAACTTCTCCAATATTACGTCATTTGCAGCTCTTCCACTCCCTTCATCATCGAAATATTCTTCTTTATAGAAGCGTGGTTTGAAATAATCTCATACACTTTCCATTATATTTTGTTACAGAAAAAATGTTGCCCATAGCCGAATTAAAAATCACAATATACGTCAAATTAATTTAAAAAAATATGTCGTTGTTGGCTACTTCTGAAAAAATTAACATAGGCATAAAACACAAAAAAGGACTCATTTAACGGTGTTTTTAATAACTAAAAGCTGTAAACAAATAAATACAGCAGTACTCCTGTCGTCTGCCTTTGTATCATTGACTTCTAGGACATTTTCATGTAAGATCTATGTTAAATATATGTTAGGTTTACGTCTGCGCATGACTCTAAACCCGTATGCCAATTACATCCATGCTTGTTCCACTAACCCATATTCATCGCCGTCCGTGGTCGGAAGTGATGATGATCGTTAAGACGTCCTGCCATAAAGATCTTCAAACGGTAGAGGTAATCGCTTGGCTGAGCTGGTCCATTGTCTACTGCTGCTTTTGCTGGCTGTAAAAAGGTGACGAAAGCGGAAGTAACTGATCTTGAACTCATTTGTGGTTTCCTGTTAAAACAATGCGCGATATTCCTCTTTCGTTGAGCTGGGCTGTAATACAACTATAGTAGTAAATTTCCACACTATCATATCGAATTTACTTTAACACCTACTATTCTTTACCAATTATTATTCTTTTTGTTTGAGCTTATACAAAGGTTTGCAAAAATATGGAACAACACTATATGATGTGGTAAAATGTCGTTCTCTATCTTGTTTTTCTATTAAGTAATTTAAAAAATAAATTCAATCAAAAACTGTCTTGTGTTTTGTGTTTTAATCCAAAAACTGTCTTGTGTTTTGTGTTTTAATCCAAAAACTGTCTTGTGTTTTAATCCAATTACGTGTGATGTACTCGCGAAGATTCTTCAAGTCCCTCTATTGGCTATGTATGATGTACTCGCGTAGATTCTTCAAAGCCCCTCTATTGGCTCTGAATGATGTACTCGCGGAGATTCTTCAAAGCCCCTCTATTGGCTCTGTATGATGTACTCGCGTAGATTCTTCAAAGCCCTTATTGGCTCTGCATGATGTACTCGTGGAGATTCTTCAAGTCCCTCTATTGGCTCTGTATGATGTACTCGCGGAGATTCTTCAAGTCCCTCTATTGGCTCTGTATGATGTACTCGTGGAGATTCTTCAAGTCCCTCTATTGGCTCTGAATGATGTTCTCGCGGAGATTCTTCAAAGCCCCTATATGGCTCTGTATGATGTACTCGCGTAGATTCTTCAAGTCCCTCTATTGGCTCTGTATGATGTACTCGCGTAGATTCTTCAAGTCCCTCTATTCCAAATAACCAAATACGATCCTTATGCTGACATGATTGAAACTCCCTTCAACTAATCTACACACTCAAAATTTAAGACAGGCAAGTTCCTTCTTTTAATACTTATTCTTTTCAACTTTCAACTGCCCTAAAACCCTAAAGTTTTAAGCTGATAAGGATACTTGCACAGTCAAGAACACACTTTCCACATTTCGTGGTACCTCTTCATTTTCTCAACAACATCATCATTTTAAACCAATTACGTTTCTTGCACTGGCACAGAATACCTGGAACATATAAATCTCGTCAATATCCCCAATTTAAGCCAATCACGCAAGATTCTTGAATCCTCTGCTCTAAATGTTACTTAAAATATTTTCATACCGCAATAGTTACTTGGACACAACATTGTGTAAACGGGTTTAAACTGCTATCGTTGATTTCATTCAACTAAGGCCCATATGAGTAGTCATGGAAAGAAGCGTCTGTTAACAATGACATTACAAAAACACTAGTAGGGCTATAATGGCAAAGAGAACTTTAAAAAAAAACACCCCTTAAACAAACTCTATCAAAATAAACATAGTTAAAATAGGAAATGTATGAATATCCTTCGGTTTAAGAAGGAATGTCACAAGAAAACGCAAGTAAACAAGGTACAATATGAGGAACTGCCAGTAAACATTTGCACTGCATCAGTAGCGTGAGAGATCGCGATGATGCACGTGCATTGTGCATCCTGGGACTAAGTGCAATGCACTTCCTCGACCTAGTTTGTCTTAAGCGTTGCGACTGTGCCGGGGCGGGGCAGACATGAAGTAGACAGACGAACACGGAAAGTCTGGGTCACGCGGTCACCGTCATTGTTGCTCTCTACTCAGGAATAATAACAGGCAAGAATGACAGTTAATGCCACTATAGTGCAATACACAAACGAACAAAATCGTGCACAATATCCCAAGAAGAATCGCAAAGAATATTCTTGTGAAAGTATAAATAATGCATTTGAAAATTCAAACGGAATTAGTTTTGATTAAATGTTCAGTAAAGATCCAAATTACAATTAAAATTATTTTAGTTACCATCCCACTAAGTTCGGACTGGAGGCCGAAGGCCGGAATCCACAACTCAAGTTGTTGAAAGTTGTTTACATAAAATGTAAACAATTTGATTAATTGAACAGCTGTTTTTGATAATTTTTTCAATACTTTTATTTAAAAAAAAATAAATGTTTCGTTTGTACAATTCTTATAAATATAATTAATTGAACGTCTGTTTTTATTTAGGTGTGTATACACACTAAACCATTATTTCAATTATTATTTCTTTAACAAGCTTTGTACATTTTTTTAAACAATCTGACATAAGAAAGGGAAGAAGAGAAAGTTGGTGGCAGTTACCTAGTACCATTTATTTAGTGACATATTGAAACAAAACATATTATTTTATGTAAAAAATATAATTCTTTCAAAGGCAAATTTTGCCTTAGGGAGAGAATGAGTTGTCAAATTTCAAAGGCATAGGAACCATAATACAGAGGGTAATTTATTAGAATATTTTTCATTCCAGAAATGTTACAAAATATTTATTTGCGATATAATGATAAAAAATACTAGACTACAATACTGATGGACACACGTCATCATTTTAGAATTTAGAAATGTAGTGTTTACATTCTGTGCACATTTGTGTTATTTTACTTTTTAATAATTACTTTAAAATACAATACACCCGAATACCCTAGTCTATCACCAGGCCAGATGTGAGCCTAGCCACCAGGCCAGATGTGACAGGCGAGGGAAGCTGCTAGTAATACGGCAATAATAATTTTATTCATACACATTACAAAAATATAACTTTAAATGTGATAACAACTCTATACATAGAGGTGTATGGCCTGTGCTCGTGACCTTTGTTGTTTTTAGTTGCAGTAACACAGCCTGTCCCACCGAGTAAAAAATAAAATACTGAATACAGAAAATCTTATTTCATCTTAACGAAGAGTAATGTGAGATAAGCTCATCTATTATTTTAAACTGTGATTGTATTTAGTTGTACCAAATCAACTTTGCAGTAAATCTTTATTTACAAAAATTAATCCGACCGAAATATTTGTTTTGATTCAATTTTAATAACCATTGAGTTGCTCTATAATTTCAATAAAATTGGCTCAGCTGTACTGTTAATAACTTTAGAAATGCTTTGATTTAAACCCGCGTTCCTCATCTCGCCATAACACATCATGATTCTATCAGCACATGGTCTATTGCCTTTTGGCGAAGACCTAGTATCATAGAAAAAAACATATATAATACACGGTATTTATAATAATCTTAGAATCGCGTTTATTGTAGATCAGGACTATTTAGGTCCGATCGCTCCTGGCCACGCCACAAGAGATGGATGGTTTTTACACGGCCTGTCATCTTGGTCTCGAGCCGTTAGATCGGTAAACGGGTGCTGTCGTTTAGCCGTTTAGTCATCGATCTCACCGTTGGTCACGGCTGAGGCAACGCGTGGCTTCACTACGTGACTCGCAACTCCAGTGCTAGCGGGACATTGGCTATTCCTGGAGAGGAATTCGGTCGAAATAACCCTTCCCCAAGCAGTACCAACGTGTCAATAAAAAGACTATATGTGTGATCGCCAAAAAGGAATTTGAACATTTACTTTTACTTGTGAAATAATTTTCGTTTATCGTTCCCAGCACACTATCTCTTTATATGTAAAATGAAAATTGCCTTTTTTAAATATTTTTTTTAATGATTCCTTCCTGGGCTCGTAAAAGTAAGAAAATGTTTACAATAAGATCAAGTTGTGTTAAATATAGTGTAATCAGCCTTAATCATCAAATTTACTCAGTTTCCATTTGTACAGAATGTTTTAGAAGTTGGAACAATCCCCTGAAGCAGATCCACCTCGAAGTATAGTTTATCTACATACAAGGGATATACGGATAGTGTTAATTCCGTGCACGCCGGTGTTGTGCGAGGACTGATGATCTTTAAAACTTCGTTAATACATAAGTTACACGTGTAAGATGCCGTCTCCATTTTTATAATTTGCCTTTTTTTAAACTAAGTTTGCTATTACTTTATATCGATTATTGAAGTAAAGTAGACAACCTGATTCTAAAATGTAGGCTATGGAATTAACTTTATTGCTAATAATCAGGATAAATAAAGTTTGCGTGTTGATTTTGTAATCAGTTACAGTGCTTTGTCGTACTTCTGAAGTGAACTTGTGCGCAGATTCACCGGAATCAATCCGTTCAATAATGCAGTTTTTCTTCTAAAGTTTTGTTGTCTATTCAATTCTTCTAATCCATCGATTTTGTATTTTTTCAACTCTATTGCGTGGTATTTAAATTTTGTGTACATTTGTGTTGTTTTATATTTTAATAATAACTTGAAAACAGAAGAATGTTATAGTTTCATTCATCTGACTTTCACAACTGTTGACAAAGTTACCACAAATAAAAATGTATGGGAAACGTGGTGAGTAATGTGACATTATATAAATATATAAGGGTTGGAAAATATAATATTAAGCACAATAAAATAAGTAAAATAATTGTTGTTTAACGTTCCATCGTTATGTTAACAATGTTAACATTATTATTAACACTTTTTATTATAGTTGTTTTTTCAATATTTACAATTTTAATATGAAATCTATGCTTGTTAGTTATATATATATACTTTATATACAGGGTGGAAAAACAAATGGAAACGCTTTCTCAACAACGTTATTTTTTCCATAAATAATTAGATCCTTTTTTTTTAATAAAATAATTGTTTACCATAAAGTATACGTTTTGATCAGAATAATGAACTTTTGAAACCGTTAAATAGCGGAAGAATAGTTTGTTCAAAATCGTTACTTTAAACTTAAAATGACCGTTACTCTGGAAAGGGTAAACCTTCTGAAGTTCGGTTTGGGGAAATTAATTTCTCTTGAATAGACCTTTCATTTGATACCATACTCGACCTAAGCTTACGCTGAAGATTTTTGTACAACTCGACGTGGGCCGTCCCCCTGAAAAGATGAAACGTTGCTAATGGCGTCTAAAAGTGTATTCTTTGTAACCACGATGATGTATAAGATTTCACTTTTACAAGTCAAGTCATACAGAAATTATGAAAGCGTTTCCATGTTTTTTTTCACCTTGTATATTAGTTGTTTTGTTTCATTTACCTTGTATATTGGTTGTTTTGTTTTTTTTCACCTTGCATATTGGTTGTTTTGTTTTTTCACCTTGTATATTGTTTGTTTTGTTTCATTCACCTTGTATATTGGTTGTTTTGTTTCATTCACCTTGTATATTGGTTGTTTGTAGGCTACATTGACATTTTAGTGCGATATATATTTACCTCGATCACTTTATCTTTGCATGTATACGTTGTTGTAAATCATTCTGTTAAGTATGATTTATTGTTCATTAAATATTTATAATATATTTTATGCTTGTAAATGGAGCACGTGCATGTGATAATAATAAGTAAATAAACAAATTTTATAGAAAACTTTCCACATCAGTTAGTTCAGATCATTGACTGTATATTGGGTTCTGAAACATATGAATATATTTCGAACATTTTCATCTTACCTTTTGTTTTTAACTTTTTTATGTAACTATAAATAACACGCCATTAATTTATATTGTTTTGCAATAGCCAATCCATCTTGCTTTTGCGAGTTAGTGTGCGAGCTTATGTTTGTGCCTGCGTGGGCGTAACTAGAGACCATGCAAGTCTTATTTTTCTAACTGTTTCATATATTTACTAAGTACTTACATTAATAGATTTGTAAAGGACAGTTACATACCTGAAACATGTTGCATGTGTAATAATTAATAATGTCATAGAATGTGTGCTTATGTTAACTAGGAGAACTATTACACTGATAATAAATAAGAACATTTTAACACTAAGAAAAGTAATATAATTTAAATAAAATCTTCAATACAATTTTTACAACGATTGTACAGATTCAATCAACTACAAACTGTGATTTAAAAAAGAGTTTTTAAAATATCAAATTATTGTGTTGCGAGAAATGCAGGATATGAAAAACTTTCACATCACCAAGAAGGCCTGGTGAAAATGCAAAACGGTTATGTACACTGCAATTGGAGGAGGGTTGGTTTTTAATCGTCATTTTCAAAATTACTGAAAAAGTTTACGTTGCCTAACCTATTATTTGAGATAAACTGAAAAGCCCGTTTGTCTTGTGATGTTGCAATCAAATAATACATTTATTTTAGTTCACTAAGCTGGGCGCAAATAATTATGATAAACGTTTCTACGAAAACAGCGCTTCACTCTAACGTTTAGAAATTTGGTTATCTTCATAAAATTGTTACCGATCAACTTAAATTTGATAAATTAGTAAAAATCTAAAAAGCTATTTTTTAATTCATAACCTATATAATCAGTATGTTAAATCCATTAACTCCAAAATAACAAACAGATTTTAAAATAGCATGCTTACTTCATAGTTCTCAATAGTACACAAGCATTATTTTTTATATTATTTTACTATATAAAATAATATTACGTTTAATATACTTCAAACTGTAAGTAGCTATGCTATAAAACTATTTGAATCAATATCATAAAGTAGAAGTCAAAGGGAGTTTAGAGTTTAGTTAGAGTTTCCTCATGAATTTAGTTTCATGGTAACTAATGCCTAAACGAAGATAATACATCTTCCACAAGGTAAATGTTAAGCAAAGAAGAACATAACTCTTGGAGGAAACAAGATGGCAATAAATTACACAATTCGTATCGGAACTGAATCGAGCAAGCTTTCTTCAACTCAACAAGTTGTAAATTTACGTCACTGTACACCCTAAAGGTTTTCGTTCTATAAAACATGCAAATCCACTCCTCAACGCAGCCAACACAAGTAATAGAGAGAAATGTTTAAATTATTTGAAAAGGATCACGACATTATTGTCGACTGATTTAAAGCTAAAAAAATACGCAAACAATTACGATACCACAAAATCCTTGAAGAATTCCAACGTAAAAAAATCTTTAAACAAGGAAGTACACACAAATATGAAAGGCCAATGTCATGTTCAGCAATGCAGTAATGTTGCATATTTATTCTCACGCAATTGATCAAACAAAAAATTTGCATAAGCGTAATTTTGGAAGAATGATTTGCATTCATGGACACGAAAACCGTCTTTGGACCTACTCATACACATTAAATACTTACTAAGTAGTACAACGAAAGTGCCAAGAGCATCTATAAATTTACAATACAGTATTAATAACACTAATTTACATTTATGAAATTTAAGAAAGACACCCAAGGTTTTTACAGGTATTTGTTGTTGTCTATAAAATTAAATTCAATTTAATTTTAACTTTCAAATGTCAAAAAAGTCACTGACTTGATGTAATTATTTATTCATTCTTGGTTCCCGCATGGAAATGAACAGCATCTCATCACCATAGTACGATAAATACACTTACATTATCTCATAAGGACTATACGTGGAGCTGTCATTAACTTGCGACGTACGTAAGTGAGCTAAAGAGGAAATATTTTCAATGAGACCTGAACTGGAAAATATAATGTAATGTCGTCTCATAAAATTGTAATACGTGAATTGTATTTTTAGCTATATTATAACAATTTTTCAGTACGTTTATATAACAAATTTGTTTAGGGTGAAATATGCTAGGTTAAAGTGTGAATAGACATGTAGAATAATTTATTATATATAATATTTAGTTGACTAAAATATGTAACATTTAAAGGGCATGATGTAATATGTTTGCAAACACTTTTTCAAACACCCAAAAAAATGCATAAAGTAGTGATTGAAAACTTACTGTAATGGTAATGGCTGAGCAAATGTAGTATTCCCTACAGGTAAGTATTATATTATTGAATCTAAAATAATAATATATACAAAAATCCAAATAGTAAATTGTAAAAATTAATTTTATTTATTCTGGGAGCAAACCATTTACGATTTGTACATAAAGCTGAGCTTCAGCTAACAACCCTCCATCCAATTAGCGAGTTTGCAAATACTTGACAATAAGATGGTTTAGTGTAGTATTGTAAGCTCGTCCCTAACTACCTATTATTATAAAATAATTAAACGACAAATTTTCCTGAAAAAAGATTAATTCAAACCTACGTAAATATGTTCTGTCACTTAAATTATTTTAAAATGTAGGACTGTGAATCACAAAAACGTCTAATTGAGGTTTTCATTTTTACGAAAGTAAACAAACTCTTAGGGTTTGGGTTTGTCAGTTGCCTTGACCGGAGGGTTCCGACGTTGTCGCAAGATAACGGAGTCTTAGCAATATCAAGCGTGGCTGTCTCTTGGATGGGTGACCGTCTGAGCGATCACGTTCTTGCACGTAGTCCCCTGGTGGTCCTACCCGGTCACTGGTGGTCCCCAGGTTAAGTGTTAAAGAGAGGGCTTCTTAACCCTTACTTCCCCTGGTAAAATAAGACAATTTTTAACTTGTTTTTAGGGAACGACCTAGACCAGATCTAGTTAGAGAATGACCTAGCCTACCTAGGAAACATCCCCAGTATTTAAACAAACTCCAAGCCTACCTAGGGAACGACCTAGACCTACCTAGGGAACATCCCCAGTATTTAAACAAACTCCAAGCCTACCTAGAGAACGACCTAGACCTACCTAGGAAACATCCCCAGTATTTAAACAAACTCCAAGCATACCTAGGGAACATCCCCAGTATTTCAACAAACTCTAAGCCTACCTAGGGAACGACCTAGACCTACCTAGGGAACTACCTAGACCTATCTAGGGAACGGACCCAGTATTCATAATTCTAAGCAAACTTGGTTGAAAAATATTGAACTTTCATTTGCCTTTTCATTAAAGTTAGTCGTGCTTAAAATTAAAGGATGTTACAATGTTAGATCCACCTATATTACTTTACATTGACACGTGTGCAATCTATACTATTTTTAAGCAGTGTTAGATAGAATTTTAATTTTCATACCACTTTCATTTTTGTTCGTTATTTTTCTATCTTTTTAAAGTTTTTGGTGTATAGTAATTTATTTGTCATTTGACTATATTTAATTTAATATCCCACCCATAAGCCCGATTGTCTTTTAAAAACTTGCTCCTAGGTGTCGACGTTTTGTCATGAAAAGCCATTTGTGTAAAATGTCCGGGAAGTGATTAGAAGTAAACGAATGCAGATTGAATTTAAAGCTGTGTATAATAATAGTTGTAGGAGGTTTACCATTCATCGTCCATACATACTATTTAATGGTTCAATATTGTAAGCCATCTAGTGCCAGAGAGAGGTTCTCTGTCATAGTTGAACTGTTTCTGATGCCTACAGATGTGAAAAAAAGTTATTTATTCGCATTCGCATTAGATTGTTCATGATATGTAGATAATAATTGGAGATTTCCAATTCTTCGAGTTTTTAGGAAACAAACACGTTTCGACAGGTATAACAAACTCCTGTCATCTTCAGATGTACTAACTTAGCCTACATCTGGAACTACTACAGTACTTTTTTTGTATGATTAAAAAATATTAAAATATAGTATGGGTAAAAAAGTAGTAGTTTTAGATGTAGGCTAAGTTAGTACACCAGAAGACGACTGGAGTTTATTATACATGTCGAAACGTTGTGTTTGTTTCCTAAACACTCGAAGCATTGGAAATTCCAAATATTATCTACATATCATGTTAGGTTTGTTTAGGTTGTGTTAGGTTTGGTTAGGTTTTGTTAGGTTTTATGTTATGTTAAATTATGTTAGGCTTGTTTAGGTTAGGTTAAACCTAAGTTACCAACCTAACAAAACTGAACCAAACCCAAGAACTTAAACTTAACATAACCTAACCAAACCTAACATAACCCACCTATCCCCAACCTAACATAATCATTACATTAGCAATACACAACCTAGCCCTATTTTATCAGAACGTAACCTTACTAAAATCGCACATTTCCGAAGCTGACGTGCTTAATAGTGCTTCAATTGCTAATGCCTTGTCATTTTTGTAATCAGGAAACATTTCGCACAATTTGAGTACCCACATCACTATATTTATGAAAACTAATATTTTTCTATTTCCCCTCATTTTCGTAATTTTTCCAGGCTTTTCCGCTGAAAATAACGATAATATTCTTGGTTTTTTAGCTATTTACCTACTATGAAAAAAATGCTCAGCCAAAAAAATCGAAAAGGCCCTTGAACTATAGAATTAGCGTTTATTTATTTGCTGTTCCAAACAACCTCTTTACATTATTATTTATTCATTTAATATCTGCTGCAAACAACTGCATTACATTTCCTTCAATTAATTTATTCTTTTAATGTATTTTCCAAAGATAGTTGATAGAACATTTGCGGATAATGCTAATGATGGTTGGAATCGACTTAGGTATAAAATTATGGACTTAAACATATTGCTCTATACTTTTTTACTTACAAATACAGTTATAAATGTGTAGAGTATGCAAGTACACTATTTCAATGCTAAAACAAGCCGATGATCAGGAACGGAAGCGATAAAGAACCGAACCTTGCTGACCTGTTGCCAACTTGAGGTTATTGCACTGAGAGAACACTGTGTCAAGGTACAACTTACATCGTCATATTTAAATGTAATATAACAACGATTTCCATCGTTCGTGTAGGAATGAGAAAATAATTAATTGCCCTTAACAAGTTAATGATGGAGGAGTACTTTTTTTTTATATCATACAAAAAAAAGTACATTTTGTTCTGTGCGATATGACGATTTGTTATTTGAAACTTAGCTTGAGTTTTTCCGGAAGATTATCGAAAAATTTACGATAATTTCACTAATGTAAGATTAATTTAAGACTAAATAATTTATGTTAAAACTAATATAGGACATAATGTGCATTTTCATAGATGCAGCTCTAATACATGAAATGATTTGCTTTGTATCATACGATTATATTTTGAATTTTCAAACCTAGAAGTTAAGATAGGTATTTTACATCCATAGATTTTTCAGAAAGGCGAATCATATAGGAACATAAAAAAGTGTCAATTCTTTAGTAAGACATATTCAAAATATTACTAATCTCTACAAAAATGCATTCTCTAAGCTAGAATCCTCCTCAAGACAGGATTACACAGTGGCGGATCTAGAGAGGCGCTAGGTGGGGCTACAGCCCCCTTGGGTGTCAAATTCACACGGGATAAAACGGTAGTTTATTACACAATTTTAATTTTTATAAATAAAATAATAATGTTGTGAACAATCTGGATAAATTTGTAAAATGTAAAATAAAAGTATTAATAAATATTTGGAAAATTATAACCTGTAGCCAACCCAGAAATACGTAGCCATATTAATACGTCAATGCTTCGACCAGTCGCAGACGACGGATTGACCATTTTAATCTTGTAGTCATTTTGGTGCGTCGAATCTCGTCATTTACATTGTGTGTATCCGTTTTTTGACGTTTTCGTGTGATGCTTTGTTAGAACATAGGTGATGGGCACTCCGATTTTTTAAAAGACAGTATTAACATTGACTCCTCGCTGTCCGCTCGCAAAGCACCCCATCGCCACGGCCGGGCCAAAGGTTCATTAGTTGGAACCTAACTGCAAGTTTGTATAAAAGACAGCAAGCATTTGTAGACGTGAATCGAGGTCACATGAGAAAAATTATTTACCAAATAAAATGGCAAAATTATGAAATGTATTGGTTGTAATTTCAATATTAAACTATGTTTGATTTTGAAACATTTTCAAAAACCGTCATGTCACCATCTATATTATTATATTGTTGTTATTATTTATTATTATTAAGATTGGTTTTGTTTAATATTGTTCATGCAATGCTGTTTAAAAGTTTTTAAGCACTAACTTGTAACTTTTTATTTGTATATATATGAAGAGTATTTATTGAACATGTCATTATACTACATTGCATCTTATTAGTTGAAAATCATGAATAAATAAGACGTGATTGTAATCTAAAACATTCTATGTGAAGAAAATGTGTTTAACACTAATTTTTTTGCAAATATCCATGGGTTAGAGGAATTATAAAAAAAACTACATGTACAATACTTGATGTACAAATAATCAATAAAGAATTTGAATTTAAATTTTTAATGGATTTAAAATATGGATAGAGTAAAGTATTTACATAACACTTAAAATTGATAGTACTACAGTAGTGTGTAGATAATTACGTTTATAAATCTAATAGTTAAGTGTGTATAAATCTAGTTGTAAAGTCTATATTGTTTAAGAAATAGTCTTGTGCATTCGTTTTCAATGATTTTTAAATGACTTTTTATCTCGTTTTTGCGTTAACTTAGTTAGATTTAAATGGCTCTTTAAGGCAGTATACAATTTATTTTGTACTAAGGCACTTTCGCTTTATTCAAATTTGTAACCTTTAAAGAGCAACCCTGCAACAATTTAGGCAGCACTTCCCTTCGTCTGTCCAGTCCACGTGGTTGGCCGACGTGCGTCATTACCCTATATCGGCTGTTGCTAGTAGTGCAAAAAAAGAGTTGATTTACTGTCAACAAATGTTGACCATTCTAAATTTTCACCAGCATTTGTAGTCAACATGTTATTAACAAATGTTGGCAACATTTGGCGTAAACGCGGCTTTACTAATACTTGATACTTCAAGTAAGACATTATTATGTTTCTTTATGACAGGTGAAGACTGGTCATTTGGCAATACTATTGTGTACAACAGTAATGAGGAAATTGGGAAGTCATCTATCATTGGACCAGTTTGATTGCAAATACTGCAGATGCTGTCGGCCATGTTGGTTGTAATGCCATAAGAACAATGTTATTTGCGAATCGATAATTTTTCGTTATTTACTGATCAAGAGTTGTGTATGAGGTGTCATTAAAAACGTTATCGTACTGCACACTGGGTTTGATTTTGATATTTTGAATACATAAGCCAAGTTTTGGAAAATAGGTGGAAATAAAAACTTCAAACAAAATATTTTTTACATAAAAAAAAACTTATTGGAAATTTTCAAAGCAATTCCATTCTTGATCATGTGTAATTTGTTTGTGGAAAATCCGTTTAAAAATAACTGTTTGATTTGGATACTCATGATCGTATGTCCGGTTCGTATATAACATTGTTCTTATGGGATTAGAACCAACATGGCCGACAGCCTCTGCAAACTTAGCACCCCTCCCCCCTTTGGCTAAATCCTGGATCCGCCACTGGGATTACGTACTATAGATGTGTGCCTTATGAAACCAAGCTTTATATACATCGATGTAGTTGGATCAAAAATGTTCTGCACAATATCATCTGACCAATAAATTCCAAGGTAATTTTATACGCCATAACAAAAACAGAGGAAATATTCTTTTGTACTGCTAAGATATAAAAACCCATTGGTGTGTCAGCAGCATCCCTCTATGTTATGAACAACCCATAATCCTAAACTTATGGCATATAGCTGGTTCACCCCTTGCACTCATTTTATACCAAACTACGTACAAAATTACGTACATGCTTTGCAACCCCAGATATATGGTTAACATGAACATTATACCCCACCCTCGTCAGTATTAGTCTCTTGGTATTGAAATCAAGATTACACGAAATAATATTTTCAACAGCAATTAAAACTGCGAAACACAATTACAGATGAAGAAGTTTCTAAAATTAACGAAAATACAGAAGTCAAGCGAGACTGATAAAAGACATTTAGGTTTTAAAAATGGAGAGAAAATTTTACAGAATTTGTTATATTTTATTTTGTACTACTGATAGCCATATTAATCACTGTTATCATACTGTAAAGGTTTTTAAAGTAGATAACTAAGGTTTGCAGATATATTTAAACCAATTGATAGTATTTGATTGCAGTATTAATTGTTATGGCCATATTCTATTGTTCTGGTGGAGTAACTGTATGGTGAGTTGAGGCAGAGAAGAATCGGATCATAAATCAATTATTGTGTCATTAAATTAAAGTTACCGTTTTTAGGTTTTTTATTGCTTTTTCACATTAATAGTTAACCGAGTACTACCATTACAAAATCATGAGAGTCCTTCGAGGTAGAAAGGATCAGAGTGGAGTAGACAGCCAATAACCATTAAACGAGAATTTTCCTGAATGATCCAGACTTAAGCAGATTGAGCTAAGTTTTAAAATAATATTTTCATCATTCTAGGGTAGTCCTCACGGTTCTGTAATCGTTCCTATCCTCTTTTTACTTTTTATAAAGACTCCTTTCCTAAATCAATTAATGACTCAAAAGTTTATTTATTTGCTCATGAAACGTCACTATCAGTGTCTGCACCAAACATTTGTAAAATAATTTGAAGAATGTAACTCACTTTTCTAGTATTTGTACCGTAAATGCCTTGTTCTTAGACCCATATCGTTGTTTTTCAAATTTATTGTCAAGGAACAGTCAAAACCATTCAAAATGTTTAATTGGTAATGTTGAAGTAGTTCCATGTCGCCAGACCACATTTCTCGGCCTAAACATTGACAACTGCTTGAATTGTAATAACTACGTGAATTCTGTTTGTAAAACATTGTTCTCGTCTTGTCATTTTGTTTAAATTCTCTAATTCAGATGTTTTACTTAAATCGTATCATGTTTTTTTTTATCCTTTCCTAACTTATGCTATTGTGGTCTGGGATCATTTGTTTGCAAAGTCTCAATTTATGTTCAGACTACAGAACAAAAGCTATTCGTACCTTTTTTGAGAAACAAAATCGTTTTCCTTGTGATCATCTTATGAAAGATAACAAAATATTAACATTTTAATCCATATGCATACTTTTATTGTATTTTTTTGTAAACTTCCCTGTTTAATGATTTAAGCACCATATAATTTTCAAAACAGAAACATTCTTTCCAACCCAAAAAGTGTTTACACCAAACACCTCTTACACAATTATATCATACTCTTCAATGCACTGCCAGACGAGCTTTGGATACTGCAAGTATTTTTTCAATTAAACTGTTATTAATAAAGAGACAACATACAACGTTATGGATTATCTGTCGCACTAAATAGACTTGTTTATTATAAATAGTTTTCAAATATGCTTATTATATTACTTGTTACGTTATCCATAAATTGGCGTGTAGCATATTCCAATGAGAAACGCCGTCTACTTGCAACCTTTGTAAGACAGTATTGTGCAGTTTTGTCACGTTTATAAATAAAGAAGTTTATATTTGTTTTGTACAGTAAGTCTGTGGAGACTTGTCATCGTCAGCCAATAGCGTATCGTTCTTTTCACGACCACTCCTCAACTAAATGTGTTTCTATTTTCAACAGGTCCCTGTCCTAATGCACTTCTGTCACATGTGTTGTCAACGTTACTGCTAATCATAAATCACTTTGGACTTTAACAGTTTATACTCTTCAGATGATTTTTACAGACACGGATGGTGCTGTGTCATCTGCAAATAAACTAAAGTTTGAGTCTAGAATTGATCTAGGAAGATCGTTAGTAAAAAGTGGAAAGAGAATAGAGCCGAGTACAGAACCCTGACGATCCCCCTATATAATATTCTAAATAAACCACTGTAAAACTCCTCATCATGATTTGTTTTTGTTTTTTTTCTTTTTTTAATACAAATTATTAATTTAAAAAAATTATTAAATACAGAAAATAATCATCATCATCATACGCCTATGTCACTCTTTTATTGTAGTTGAGATTATTGTAATTTTGCAAATGTAATAGTCATACTATCGCAATACATTTGACATATTTACAAGCCACTTAGTTTATGACATATTATGATTACATAAAATGTGATTTTATTGAGGTAAAATCTGTGTTGTGCCACTAGACAACCGGCTGAGGTTCCGTCTGTTAGTCGCGCCCTGGTTGTGGCGGTGACTGTATCCGACGCGAATGGGTTTCCGTGACATGGCCACAAACTTACTTTGCTGACATTTATTGACTGTCAGACACCATTACACCTTGTCTGCACATAATGAGCAACATTATCACTTACACACAAATTACATTATAGCCTATATAATGTTTTAATATAAAAAAGCTGCTTTTATTTGACACCAATTACATAGTACGGTTAGTTCTTTACATTTAACCTGACGAGCCTTAAAATTAGTTTTCCCATGATATATCAGTCCAATCTCATATATTAACAACCTATGTATATATTTGATTCCCACACGTGAGTTCTTCATATTATGAAGCACTAAACATGACACATTTTTGTTCACAAATCACGTAATCTTTATCTGTAACAAATGTTTACAATATCCAAACTCAATGGGAGAATTGGCCACCAACAACACCACTCTCCAATTAATAACAATTAAACAGTTCAGAAATAATAATTCTATAGAAGAAAATACTACTTTTATTATTACGAGAAATAAATTAGCGTGATTCACGTGGTTAGGAGTAAAAATATGCATAATATTTTCTTATTCTGGTTGTTTTCAAATGAAATTTCAAACACGTTGGACGTGCACTTTCCAGATGTACGTAAAACTGTACTTATGAATTTATCTTACGGATAATATGGTTATGATTGGATGAAAGGTATGATCCATATGTGCTGGATAAATGCAATGTATTTGGATATAATTCTATCTGTAGTCATTGATAAATGTAAAAAGCAAACATGTGATAATGTTTAGAAAATTGTAATTTACTTGCCCCTTATAACGCTAACATACTATTATATGATTCTTTTGAAGACAATTAACATCAGTTCCTAGTAGAGTCCATGTTCAACTATCCATTCTCACTCGCAGCAAACTACTAAAATAATAAAAATATTCTCCTCCAGCAACATAAATCTGGACTAATCATAATAGAAAATATGTCTTTGTACGTAATGCCTTGTACTCTTTTTTAGATTTAAAAATGCGCCACTGACAGGTTGGAACAAGGTGAAAAAGAAAAGAATAACTGACTTGACGGTTATATTTACATGTAAATTGCAGCGTTATGTTTCTGGAGGTATTGACTTAAATGTTCTTAAAAAACAAAAACAAATGCTTTATGTTCGCAACAGACTAAACAAAATTTACCTTATTAGTTTAGTTTGAGAGTCTTGGCCTTAATTATTATATTGTTTTTATATAGCGTAATTAATAAGGCCTAACGTTGCGTGTTGACCTCTAACATTGATAAAACAAGAGTTAGTGTAAATGTTTAACCAACAATTTAGTTTATAATGTCGTTGTAATTTGCATTAAATTATGAATGACAAGGTCCTCCACTTACTGTGTATAGAGACTATGTTTAAAAACACTTTAATGTAACAACTAAATACAGTATATTTATTAAAAGTACAATAGATAAAAGTTACTAGTAATTTATAGTAAATTTATAGAATATTAAAAGAATTGTATATTATTAAAACTTAAAAGCAAAATGTATAAATATTTAAATAAAAATACTTTCACAGGGAATGTGAAATATAAAAGTCATACGCAAATATATTAGTTTAATAAATGTAGGACTGTTGTCCTCATAGCAGGATAAAGATTTTAAGTAATAAAATATTATACTATGAAGATAGTAGCAAGATAATTGTGCATTGTGATAAATGAATAGTGCCACAATTTGATTATAAAGAGATAACTTGGTATCGGACTTTGTTTGCATATTGTGTATTGTTTACGCAACGGGCAACATTATTAAATGTTCTTTCTCTTTAAAACGTCACTTCCAGAACTTAAATTAACAGTTAATCTTCAATAGTATTCCCTATAACTCTAGTTCGTTCTCACTTGCACGAGTTACAACACCCTTCGCACGGAGGATGAATGAGTATCGATGCATTTCTTGTGATCAATCTCCTAAATAAACAATTTATTTAATGTACACCCTTCTAAATGATGTGTTCCAAAAGTCCTATGCTACAGCAGTTTTTAAATTTATCTTTTTCATACCAGACTATAAAAGAAAGTTAACTCGAAATTTACTTATATTTTTACTGATCCTACTTTTTTAAGGGCTGCGTTAGAATATCCCTTCAATCATATAATTTTTAGTCCTTAGTTTTATCCAAATGATAAATATTAAATCATTCAGGGACTTTCTCTTAGCCAATATTGTATTACTCAGTCGTGTATTCTGAAAGTAATTGTTATGAGAATGTACATCTAATATGTGTCACATGAAATATGTGTCACATGACTATAAAATGACAAAGTCATATTTTCGTTTTAAATTTCGACTCACCACAAAACCAGCCTGGATATCACTGACTAGGCCTCGGGTGAAGTGACAGCTACCATTCTAATATTTCCCGGGCGATCCTTTAAGCCCCGCTACCTTGCTAACGCCGCCATTTCTCACTCCTGATGTAGCTCAGTTTACTTGCTACACAACCCTTCTCCTACCAGGATGGATGGAAGTCGTTATGTGTTGTGTACCTGAATCCCCGCTACATTGCTGACACTATCATTTCTCACCCTTGATGTAGCTCACTTTACTTGCTACTCAACCCTTCTCCTACCAGGATGGATGCCAGCCGTCAAGTGTTGCGTACTTGGATCCCCGCTACGCTGCTGACGCCACCATTTTTCTCATTCCTGATGTAGCTCACTTTACTTGCTACACAACCCTTCCCCTACCAGGATGGATAGCAGTCGTTATGTGTTGCGTACTTTGATCCCCACTACATTGCTGAAACTACCATTTCTCACCCCTGATGTAGCCCACTTTACTTCCTATTCAACCCTTCCCCTACCAGGATGGATGGCAGCCATTATGTGTTGCGTACTTGAATCCCCGCTACCTTGCTAACGTCGCCATTTCTCACTCCTGATGTAGCTCACTTTACTTGCTACACAACCCTTCAACTACCAGGATGGATGGCAGCCGTTAAGTGTTGCGCACTTCGGTCCCTTAAGTCGGGTTACATTTAGTAACTGACACTACTTTTTTTAAGTAAAAGTTAATAGACCATATTTTATCTATTTTTATTTAACTAACACTATTATTGAAATATTATATTAATTTATGTGATTAATATATAACACTTTTATAGATTTATCACTACGACAATTCCACAAGGTCTGTCGACACAGTATGTCTAGACATACCAAGTTTTGTAAACTTGGGAGCAAGAAGCTTTGGGTTTTCATCCCTTAGGAAGAGATGTTCTGAACCCTTTCCACAGGTTCCGCGAGCCCAGTATCTAGATGTTATAAAGAAGATGACAATAGTTCGTAGAGGATCATTATGTATAAACTATGGTATTCATTATGTTATAAACTATTTATAAACTATGGTATACATAATAGTTCTATAATGTATAAACTATGGTAGGAGCCATTTAAGTCCTGGGACTAAGTGGTACATGTTTGGGGAAGCCCTACGAGCCCAGTCTCCAGTTATTATAACATAGAAAATCGACTACGAGCACAGTTTTTATATAGTAGGCCTACACACTGAATATAATAGCCATTCAAGTGTTTTATATATATATATATATATAAATGGTAAAAGTTCGAGGAGGCCCTACGAGCTCTATATCTAGGTATTATAGAGTGGAAGTCCAACCAGCCTTCTTTCTAAATAAAATCCAAATGTCTAGGTAGGGGGATTAAATGAATCACCTGCGAATTCTACGCCTAGGTGGTGTAATTGAGGAAACCCCCTGTCAATTTACGCCTAATATACTTGAAATAAATACCGATGTCAAGGTGTTGTCATATGTGGTGTACAGGAGACTACCGACCAATTCGATAGCCACTCCACCTATGCCCTTGCCATGCTCTGACAATGTCAGTCTCTATGCCGATCACGTATCCGATCTGTCCAAGGACTACGGTGTCCCTAACCCTCATATATACCTAGTGTAGTAAACTACCGACCAATTCGATAGCCACTCCACCTATGCCCTTGCCATGCTCTGACAATGTCAGTCTCTATGCCGATCACGTATCCGATCTGTCCAAGGACTACGGTGTCCCTAACCCTCATATATACCTAGTGTAGTAAACTACCGACCAATCCGATAGCCACTCCACCAATGTCCTTTCCATGCTCTGACAATGTCAGTCTCTATGCCGATCACGTATCCGATCTGTCCAAGGACTACGGTGTCCCTAACCCTCATATATACCTAGTGTAGTAAACTACCGACCAATCCGATAGCCACTCCACCAATGTCCTTTCCATGCTCTGACAATGTCAGTCTCTATGCCGATCACGTATCCGATCTGTCCAAGGACTACGGTGTCCCTAACCCTCATATATACCTAGTGTAGTAAACTACCGACCAATCCGATAGCCACTCCACCAATGTCCTTTCCATGCTCTGACAATGTCAGTCTCTATGCCGATCACGTATCCGATCTGTCCAAGGACTACGGTGTCCCTAACCCTCATATATACCTAGTGTAGTAAACTACCGACCAATCCGATAGCCACTCCACCAATGTCCTTTCCATGCTCTGACAATGTCAGTCTCTATGCCGATCACGTATCCGATCTGTCCAAGGACTACGGTGTCCCTAACCCTCATATATACCTAGTGTAGTAAACTACCGACCAATCCGATAGCCACTCCACCAATGTCCTTTCCATGCTCTGACAATGTCAGTCTCTATGCCGATCACGTATCCGATCTGTCCAAGGACTACGGTGTCCCTAACCCTCATATATACCTAGTGTAGTAAACTACCGACCAATCCGATAGCCACTCCACCAATGTCCTTTCCATGCTCTGACAATGTCAGTCTCTATGCCGATCACGTATCCGATCTGTCCAAGGACTACGGTGTCCCTAACCCTCATATATACCTAGTGTAGTAAACTACCGACCAATCCGATAGCCACTCCACCAATGTCCTTTCCATGCTCTGACAATGTCAGTCTCTATGCCAATCACGTATCCGATCTGTCCAAGGACTACGGTGACACTAACCCCCACATATACCTAGCGTAGTAAACTACCGACCAATTCGATAGTCACTCCACCTATGTCCTTGCCGTGGTCTGATAATGTCAGTCTCTATGCCGATCACGTATCCGATCTGTCCAAGGACTACGGTGTCCCTAACCCTCACATATACCTAGTGTAGTAAACGACCGACCAATTCGATAGCCACTCCACCAATGTCCTTGTCGTGGTCTGATAATGTCAGTCTCTATGCCGATCACGTATCCGATCTGTCCAAGGACTACGGTGTCCCTAACCCTCACATATACCTAGTGTAGTAAACTACCGACCAATTCGAAAGCCACTTCATCAATGCCCTTGCCACGCTCTGATAATGTCAGTCTCTATGCCGATCACGTATCCGATCTGTCCAAGGACTACGGTGTCCCTAACCCTCACATATACCTAGTGTAGTAAACTACCGACCAATTCGAAAGCCACTTCATCAATGCCCTTGCCACGCTCTGACAATGTCAGTCTCTATGCCAATCACGTATCCGATCTGTCCAAGGACTACGGTGTCACTAACCCCCACATATACCTAGCGTAGTAAACGACCGACCAATTCGATAGCCACTCCACCAATGTCCTTTCCATGCTCTGACAATGTCAGTCTATATAAGATGACGTATTTGACCTATTCAAGGACTATGTTGTGTCCTAACAGGTGCAACACACAAATCCATCTCATGCACTTATTAGGTATAGTGCATCGACTGTTTTACCCATTAATAGGCCCAATAAACAAGTCATGGTCTCTTATGTAATATTTTGGTACAATTCTTATCAAAATACCAGTTTATGAACTTTATAGACATGCATTATACACTCCTGACCAAAATAAACCTTTTTAATTACTGTTTTATTACAAACAGCTAATAAATTATTTCGAATTTGCTTATATATCATTTAATTGTGTGAAAATGAGATGGAAAGTAGTAGTGAAACGCTATTAAAGTAGTAGTGAAACGAAAATTATTTGAATGCAAGTTTATAACTTATGCCAAATTTTAAAAAAGGGCATTTTAAAAGTATTATTATAAATAAATCGACTATTTTAAGAGAAAACAGTTAATTACAATTAAGGTTAAGTCTACAGCTAGTACCTTGTGTTCCCTCCCCTGGCTCTGATAACACATTCTAGTCTTCTTTGCATCCCATTAATGATACGTATTGGATATTCCGTCATTAATGAGGTCTTGGGGTATATTCTGTCACTCCTGTCTTACAACAATTTCAAGATCTTCAAGATTTTCTGGGGAATGGTCTCGTGCTCTAACCCGCCTTTTGAGATTGTCCCACACATTTTCTATGGAGTTGAGGTCAGGGCTCCTTGTTGGCTAGTCTATTGCAGTCACTCAGTGATCTCGTAGGTACGCTGTAGCCAGTGCAGCGGAGTGAAGACGTGCATTGTCATGTATCAGGATAAAGTTCTCTCCAACATCAACAGCAAATGGAACCACATAACGTTCAAGGATGTCGTCCACATACCTTTGTGACCTCAAAGCTGGCCTACCAACTGTCACTATCTATGTACGACCGATAGAACTTATGCAACCCCAAAACATAAGTGCGCCACCTCCAAAAGGTTCTCTTGGGGAAATGCAGGCCTCCTCAAATCTCTCTCCTTAACATTCTCCAAACTCACTCACGTCCATCTGGAGCCCTCAAGTTGATGCGAGCCTCATCGGTAAATAACACGAATCTCCAACCAGCCTCAGTCAACGTCACGTGTTCATGAGCAAACCTTATCCTGGCTGCTCGGTACCTTGCGGTGAGACCGAGGCCACTAGTCGGTCGCCCACTACGTAGCTGACATTCATGGAGGCGTCTGCGTATAGTTAGAGCAGATATCCGGACATTTCCAAGTTGCCTGATCATAGTCTGAAGCTGATTACTAGTAATATTCCTTCTCCTACGCACATCGACTCTTAAAAAACGGTCATCTCTCCCATTTTTAATTCTTCCTCGACCTCCTCCTTGTCTTCTCCTGTCTTCGCCAGTTTCTAAAAACCGCCTTACAACTCTTCCAACGGTTAACACCAAACAGTTTGGCTAACTCTCTCTGAGAAATCCCGTTGTGCACTAAAGACCTCACACGGACACACTCAGCTAGTTAAATTGCGGGGCATACTGAGAATTAACCAACAAACACAGTGATTATCACCTATTACAACCTATAAACCTGCACAAACCACTACATCCAACAAGAGATCTTCAAAAAATGAATAATACTGGGCAATCAAAATTGTGTTCATTCTTGTCAAGACAAATAATTGATAAGGGTAGGCAGGAAGACAAAGCAGGAAACAGATTTATATGACAGAGATTTATATATTGATCAGATAAGACATATCTGAAAATAATATTTACTTGAAATATTTTTAATTTAGTAGTATAAGGAAATATTGAGGTAGTGCGTTTTTTGCGCCAGGAGTGTATTAGTGATCTGCACTGCCTGTATAGAGTGGCCTACTTATTACACAGACCGTTCAGTCTTTTATTATCTTGAACACACTAAAAGTATTATAAACAGCTAGTATTACTTAAGTATACTATCAGTTATGCCAGTGATTGTTCACAGACATGTTTTGTCGGAGTATTTTCTTTTTTGTTGCATGAAATGTGGCCCCCCCTCTGAACTAAGTCTGTGTGGCCCCGGGGCAATTTGCCCCTTTTGGTCCCCCCTCTGGGCGGCCCTGGTACTAACCCACCCACCCACCCATACACGTACAGGGGTACTGACCCACCCGCCCACCCATACACGAACGGTGGTACTCTCATACAACAAACAGGATACACGTACATGGGTACTGACCCACCCATACACGTACAGGGGTACTGACCCACCCTCCCACCCATACACGTACAGGGGTACTGATGTAGGCCCACCCACCCTCCCATACACAAACAGTAGTACTGAGAGGGTGGGTGTAAAACTCGGCTTCTTTTTATTCGCCCAAGTGTCCTGAGAGGTGACCAAACAAGGGGGAGTGTAATGTATGGTAAAAAAGTCCCACAACATAAGATACACGTACAGTGGTATTAACCCACCCGCCCACCCATATACGTACAGTGGTATTAGTGCCACGTACGTGTATGGGTGGGCGGGTGGGTTGTACCACTGTTCGTGTATCGGTGGGCGGGTGGGTTAATACCACTGTACGTGTACGAGTGGGTAGGTGGGTCAATATCACTGTACGTGTATGGGCGGGTGGGTGGGTCAGTACCACTGTACGTGTATGGGTGGGTGGTTGGGTCAATACCATTGAACGTTTGCGAGCGGGTGGGTAGGTGAATACCACTGTGCGTGTATGGGCGGGTGGATGGGTCAATACCACTCGACTTTAGGCCTCTGTTCATAATACATACAGAAGGTAGAGTGACTGTCATTCGACCTATATTATATTATGAGGAAGAACTGATAACACACTGTGCTGTGACATTGTTGTGCACATGTTTTATCTTTGTTTGAGACCATTACCACTGTACGTGTATGGGTGGGCGGTTGGGTCAATACCACTGTACGTGTATGGGTGGGCGGGTGGGTTAATACCACCACTTACGTGTATGGGTGGGCGGGTGGGTCAAAACCACCATTTACGTGTATGGGTAGGCGGGTGGGTCAAAACCACCACTTACATATATGGGAGTGCGGGTGGGTCAATACCACTGTACGTGTATGGGTGGGCGGGTGGGTTAATCATTTCTAAAATCGTATTATTAATTATTTTCTTAACTGATTGTGCATATTTGTGCAAAATTATTGGGGATAGACATATTACAAGCCGTTTTTGTTCGGCTATGTTTATATATTAATGTTATGAATTAAACATAATATAATTGGTTATATTATAAAAATTATAATTTAATGCATTAATATTTGGTCCCACTAAGTACCTGCTATTAAATCCAAGATTGTTGAAGACGAGGATAGTAGTTGAAGATGTAACTGAAGCCATTTGCTCTAACCGCTCCACTTCTGGATACATCTGGTTGGTTTAATCGCCCACTTAGTGAAGGCCTAATGACAGCGCTAGTCGACTCTCAGAGGCCTTTTCTTGGCGTTTAAATGCTTTCCAATAGCTCAAGGTTAATTAAAGGCGAAGGTAAAGTTCCAGCCACACTGTTACTGGGTGTAACCTTTAGGTGCTGTGATTGTGTCGAGATTCCACTAAGAGCCAGAATGATCAGCGCATAAACGTTTTTAACTAAAGTGAATTAGGAACAATGCTCTAACAAATTTAACAATGGTGACCATCTCACCACTGATGCTTCCATTGGCTTTGGAAACAGATAAACTTATTTTATTATAATAAACAAAACATTATTCTATACTCTGCTTTCGATTTTATTTCATACATGTTGAAAAAATTTAATGTGTACAATGTATAAATTCAATATATTTGTCAGATTGTGGCGTTTATAAATTACGATTTATTAATTTGAGTGTCATTATCATACATTCATGACAAAAAGAGAAATTGGATCAATTAAACGTAGTATGAATGTGTAAAGGCATATTGCACTTATTTACTTCTAACAGCACGTACAGTGGTATTGATCCACCCAACCACCCATACACGTACAATGGTATTGATCCACCCAACCACCCATACACGTACAGTAGTATTGATCCACCCAACCACCTATACACGTACAATGGTATGATCCACCCAACCACCCATACACGTTCAGTGGTATTGATACACCCACCAACCCATACACGTACAATGATATTGATCGACCCAACCAACCATACACGTACAGTAGTATTGATCCACCCAACCACCCACACACGTACAATGGTATTGATCCACCCAACCACCCATACACGTACAGTAGTATTGATCCACCCAACCACCTATACACGTACAATGGTATGATCCACCCAACCACCCATACACGTACAATGGTATTGATCCACCCAACCACCCATACACGTACAATGATATTGATCGACCCAACCACCCATACACGTACAATGATATTGATCCACCCAACAACCCATACACGTACAATGATATTGATCCACCCAACCACCCATACACGTACAATGATATTGATCCACCCAACCACCCATACACGTACAATGGTATTGATCCACCCAACCACCCATTACACGTACAATGATATTGATCCACCAAACCACCCATACACGTACAATGGTATTGATCGACCCAACCACCCATACACGTACAATGATATTGACCCACTCAAACACCCATACACGTACAGTGGTATTGACCCACCCAACTACCCATACACGTACAATGATATTGATACACCCACCCACCCACGTACAATGATATTGATACACCCACCCACCCATACACTTACAATGATATTGAACCACCCAACCACCCAAACACGTACAGTGGTATTGATCCACACAACCACACATACACGTACAATGGTATTGACCTACCCAACTACCCACACACGTATAGTGGTATAGACCCACCCAACCACCCATAAACGTACAATGGTAGTGATCCACCCAACCACCTAAACACGTACAGTGGTATTGACCCACCCAACCACCCACACACGTATAGTGGTATTGACCCACCCAACCACCCATACACGTACAAAGGTATTGATCCACCCAACCACCTAAACACTTACAGTGGTATTGACCCACCCAATCACCCATACACGTACAGTGGTATTGACCCACCCAACCACCCATACACGTACAAAGGTATTGATCCACCCAACCACCCATACACTTACAGTGGTATTGACCCACCCAATAACCCATACACGTACAGTGGTATTGACCCACCCACTAACTCATACACGTACAGTGTTATTGACCCATCCTTACACGTACAGTGATACTTAATTCAGCAAAATCATTTTCACTAGTTTCTTGACAAAATTAATAAAACTAATTAGTATTTATTTTTTAAGCTTTATTTTATTCATTTGTATAAAGTACATTTTCATCATATACAGGTAAACTCGTTTTACAACTGTTTTTAAGTCTACTAATGCTAGTAGCCTATACGTAATATAATAGTTATGTTGCCGTACCAAACAAGTTGGTTACCACAGTCGTATTTCTACTTATCGGGAATGTTTATGGGTTAGGAATTACCGAAGCTAATGGTAAGTGATAACTAATGAAGACTAGAAATAATTGAAAAACATTAGTCGAACTTCGTAACTGGTTCGAATTTTAAAAAGTTCGATCCTATATGAATAACTAATTATCTACCAATTGTTTGAACCCGAAACTGGTGACATCACATAGTAATAATTATTACCAGCACATTTTAATATACTTAAGTTTAAATGGCATTCTTTTACTATAAAGTATAATCATTTTCTATACAGTTTAATTAAACTCGAAACTGTTCAGTTTCAGAACACAACTGCAATAAACGGTCTACCATTTTACCAATGTACGCTTCCCCCAAACCCAGTTCATGTACGTTGGGCCAATATTTTAAAAGTCGACGTTGAATGTTTTAGATGAAATGTTAAGATACTTTAGTAAGTAACAAACACTGCCACCACAAACATTGCACATGTTTAAAGTGTAATATTGCATTGTGCTGAAATTAATTAACAGGTAAATTTATGTTATTTTGTACCAATATCTACACAATTATAAAATGATCTTCTAAGTTGTAAAATTTAAGAAGTGACATAGAAGTTATTATGTATAAATATAGTTTAAATTGAAATCTTCCAATTAGTATTGGCTCATGAGGTGTTGATACACTTCTCGGTATTGCTGAGAACAGGTAGGCAAAGGCCTACGTCCAAACGAAAAGGTACCTATAAAGTGTTAACCTAACATACGGAACTTGGGTACTTTAAGACAATGGAATATTTTATCGTATACTTAGCAATGTAGATATACTCTGAATGAATAACCTATAAAAACAACATAAATACCGGTGTATTGGATTTTAAAACGATTGTGGTATGAAGTATTTCCTTGTAACAACGAGTTATCAGTCTTATGATACACCACTGACCTGACGGTGGTGCGAGAGATAAACGTGCCTCTAACAACGCATTTTCATACTAATATTCTTTGTTATGACTTGAATTGACTTCTAAGGCCAAAGATATTTTTCTGGTACTAATGTCACTGCATTACATCGATATATTGAAGGAAACAGGGATAATATGATCGCACGCACAAGCACTCACGAGGCTCTCGACATATCCCACATATTATTTATGAGTTAATTTGTAAAAAAGAACAACTGCTCTGGATGTAAAAAAAATGTCTCCCGACAAATATACTTCTCTTTTTCGTTCCTTTTCTCCATCGTTCCTTCTTTCACACAGCTTACTCGTTAGCAGGCCTTTGCTAATAGTCAAATTGATTTAGTGTTTGAGTTCGATTCAAATGTTACAGACTGAAATGTCATTGTTTTAATACACAAACTTAGTAATGCCAGTATTGATGAACCTAGAAAACTCGCCAGCAAAAGTATAAAAAAACAAAATTAGACAAGTTTAAATTTGGACAAAACACTGGAATCGTTAAACTGTTTAAATCTATATATACATTGAAAAAAAAAAAACACATAATGTATGAATATATTACCAGCAATGTGTAAAATGTTACACTGTTTACAATACTTAAGCATTGTATAAATTGTCTAATAAAGGCACACAGTCTAATATAAAGCTGTGGAGCTAGAACGCCACTAGCGCTCCAAGTAGCCGAACCGCACAACATCACTTCATTACCGTTGTATTGGATTGTGTCTTGCAAATAATTGAAATAATAACAATAGAAAAGATTCCATTACAGATTATTGACATAAGTTTTTTGCCATTTCCCAATAACAATTGTGGATGTAAATAGTGCAGAAATACGCGCTACTGTTCTACCGCCGCTAAAGCGACAGCATCGTGCTTGTCGCTAATTTTTAACGGAGTGTCACTGCTGTATGTTATTTGACTTTGATAGGCAGGACAATTATAAAATTAGACAAATTTGATACTTTGTCTAGGCATTCTATTGAACGCCAAATCCACTTTTGGCTGAGTGACTCATCCACGGTTTTCATGTCACGCCTCTCCTGTTTATCCTCGCAGTTCTGTTCGGCACACCGCAGTAACTTGCCTAGATATATTCAATTTCATTGTAGTTTTTTTTTTTTTTTATGTCCAAAGTGAATACTAGTATTAGTAGTTCTACTGATTTTTTATCGCTAATGACACTTCGGTGTGAATTTAAATTTATGTAAAATTCATTCAGGATAGTTTTGGGATCCAGCCTCTTCATCTGAGAATATATTATCGTCGTTATCTTGTCTCTTGAGATAATTATTATTGTTAGTTTATGATTGAACTGTAATTATTGTCGTACATTTTACCTCAGCTTGAATATTATCTCTTGGACTTTAATTTTTTAGATTGTTATGTTTGCATGTATATTGCCATGAGGTCATATTTTGATAACGTACAGCCATCTGATGCATTGCCACAATTTGCTTCTATTGTCAGGGCCGCCCAGAGGGGGGGGCAAAAGGGGCAAATTGCCCCGGGGCCACTCAGACTTAGTTCCCAGGGGGGGGCCACATTTCATGCAACAAAAAAGAAAATACTTAATAATCTACTAGATAAGAAACGATTCAGGCCTGTATCAAAATATCAAAAGTGATATTAGGCCAGATAAGTCTTCCAGTTTTAGTTTTAAAACGTTTAAACTAAACCATTGGTTTTATAGCAACCAGGGAGCCTTTTGGAGCAAGTTGTACACTGATCTTTGAAGTTTGTCAGCGGTCGACATAGTAGTGTGACAGCATACGCTCTGTCACCACGTGCTCTGTACACCAACGTGCGTGACTGCAACTGTATTCCTCGCCAGTTGTCTTGTTTGCGAACAAGTGTAAAGGCATGGAGCTTGTGAACACACCAAAATATAAATTCCAGTTTGCGAACATATAAATATACTTGAGTGGTACCTCATATATACTCATAAAGTGGGCCACCTCTATGAGATGTCCTGTTTTCGTACACTATTTATATAAAATATGTCAAAAGACCCACTAACTTTACATTTGTATTATTCAAAACTCCGTTTTTGGACGTGTTTAATACAAGGTGGACAAGAACGTTAAACTTATCAGATTGAACCACTGTACGTGTATTGTTGAGCGGGAGGGTCAATACCACTGTTCGTGAATGGGTGTGTGGGTGTGTCAATACCACGTGTACACTGTGATGTACATCAATGATATAGTATCCAATTTGACAGACATAAATTTTACTATGTTTTATGCTGAAAAAATTGAGTTGGTACAAAATGTCTTTTATGCCTGTGAAATAAAAATTGAATAGTTTTAAAGTTTAGCACAAAGACAAACTAAAATCACGAATATAAACTAGATGTTTTAATGTCCAACATCAATAAGCTACGTACCCAGTAGTCTACAACCTGTTTTGAAAACAATAACATAACCTCAACTCTCAGTTGACTGTTTTTAAAGCACTAGATGTTCGCGCTCGCCAAATTATTTTACTTCGTGAACATTTGGCCACTTGCTCTTTAGCAAGCGAAGCCAAGTGGCCTATACAAATTTATTGGCCCCTCCCTCCCTCACCCACAGCTAATATAATTGGCGAGGATGGCTCGTCAACTGGCAATCGAAGAGCTGCTGCGCCCAACTATGCAACTGACTGTGGCATTGCTTGGTTCGTTATTATTTATTTAATATTAAAGAATAACAGTTTTGATATAAGAGATTGATATTATTGTAGTGGTAATACTTAAGGAAATGTTTAAAAAGTATATAACAATTAGAGAAAACTTACCGCAGCTTCGCAGTTAGCCTTGAGATAACGTCCATGAACAAGAATCTTAATTACAATAGTAATCTAACGAAAGAGATGGTAAGAATATCGTAGAATGTGCTAAAAGTAAAATTGATATTGATATTTCAGTATCAATTATAGTATATTTGACAATCAGAGTAATTAAATTTATTTTGAAGTGAAGGAAGGGGCCACATGGTAAACTCTGCCCCGGGGCCACCAAAAGTCTCTGGGCGGCCCTGTCTATTGTTATTGTAAAAATGGAGTGTTTCCGTAGAAAGAATAAATCAATTTGAAATGCCAGTGCTAAATACGGGAATCATTTTACTGAATATGACTATTAGAAACTGGTACTCAAGGAAGAAGGATGCCAAGTTCAAGCCAAAAAAGGGGTTTCGTCACCTCAGGCACGATGGAGTGCTCGCAGAACAGGCACAAACACTAAACCACCTATTAATGCAAGGAGTCAGTATTGTAACATAAAATATTATCGATTGTCACGGAGAGACCAAAATTTAAAAGAAAAAGACATTAAGTATGAAGATGTTGCACATCGTGATATCGAGCTGAAAGTTACTTTGTGCGATCCATTTCAGAAGAAACAAAAGAGTTTGAAAAGGAGTTGATGTTAATCCATTAATTTCATAGAATTTAATTCCCGTTCTCAAGTACGTTTGATTGACATAAGCGCATAATGGTTTATCAGGATCATTTGATAACATTTGTGATCCTTCAGTCTATCAAAACTAAAACCGCTTAACAAGTATTGTTGTGATATTTTTACACTCATCGGAGCACCAAGTATAATACAATAAGATAAAGAAGTGTTGAGTCAACAATTTAAAAAACTATTGACCTACGTTAAAACTATTGGCCTACGTTAAAACTATTGGCCTACGTTAAAACTATTGGCCTACGTTAAAACTATTGGCCTACGTTAAAACTATTTGCCTACTTTAAAACTACTGGCCTACGTTAAAACTATTGGCCTACATTAAAACTATTGGCCTACGTTAAAACTATTGGCCTACGTTAAAACCTGACATTTTCAAAGCCAGTGTAGTGTTAAACGTGTTAATTAAGATATTTAAAAAATGATTTCTACTTCGAATCTTGGAAGAAAACGAATGACCTATGAAACTCTCTTAGGCTAAAGTAAACGACGGTCTTACAACTCCTTCTGTGCTCTGAGATATTTCAGATTCTAATAACGGTGAAGAATAAATGAAGAGAGTGTTTAATATCATCCATATAACATAAGTCCAGTCATCATTAAATCTTGTACATCTATCAAAATTAGATCATAACATGTCTTAATTTGACGATGTTGATTTGGTACGTATCAATTCATTAACAAGGGAACTGCTGTCTTCCAAAATCCTTCTAGGTTTATAAAAATAAGTAGCGTTTATTTGCAGCAAACCATTGAGAAACCAAACTGCAAAAGTGGTGAGATACCGTACATACTCCATGTGATCGTTCGATAACCATGTCGGTTAATTAACGGATGACAGATCCGTAATTGTTTTCCCCTTTTATTTCTGAAACTATTAATAAAGAGAGGATAAAGTACAATACTTGCCTTGAAAAAGAAGCAAACAATCAAATCTAATTCAAATAAAAAATTTCCCTCCGAAGTCACAATTTGATTTCTAATTACGCGTGCTGACAAAAGAAGACGTAGCTTAAGAAATGTTATGTCAGTACTCTTAGACGTCACATAGGACGGTTTATTTGAACTTGGGACCACCAATGGAGTTTTAAACAAATGTACGCAAGATCACAGTTTGCCGTTTGCCAAAGAAAACACTTCGAGTTGAAGACGTACCAGGCCAAAGAGCAGAACATCTTACCGGTGCAACAGCTGTTGTCTGGAGGTGGCCAAGGCAAAACTGAATATCGAACCAAAAAGTGTGCTTGTGTCACCAAAAAAGTAATATAGCTCACTTTTTTTGTGTTACAAAAATTAAACCCAAATAATATGTAAGAATTATATTTTTATAATATTTCCCTCAATGTAATGTTTGTTTTCTACGCCATTGGCATTTTTAACATAATATTCAAACGTTGTTGAGGAACAACGGTCCAAACCCCTATGGCAAATTTAAGTGAACCTCCCGAGATTTGAAACACGTGACCCTTTGCTTTGAAAGCACAAGTGCTAACCACTAGACTAGCAAGAGGCCTATTTTAACTAAACAATTTCCTGAGCAATTCTGTTTTATAAAGAGCATAGGTATATTTCCTGCTATACAAATAGTAACTCAAAATGATATGTAAGTTTTTCATTTTACTCAAATTTATAAAATAAAAAATAAAATTTGAAAGTTTAAAATAATTTTATTACCGGTACATGTTTTAGATCTACATTAAAAGAATTTTTCAAGGGAAACACAGTGTTTGATTTGGGTTTAAAGACTAGTGTTTCGACAGTAGCACAATTTAAAAAGTGAAATTTCTTTAAAACCTGTTAATAATCAAAACTAAACAATCCTTTGTGGGTCTCATCGCATTCAAACCCATTGAAAAACAACTCAGAAGATTAAATATTAAGAGCTGGCTTCTTACATTGAAGAATTTAATTACGCTAACATCATGAGCACCGTCGGGAGTCGTTCATTTTTCTCCATTAAAATTAAATCTCTAGTTAAAACGTTTTTGTCCTGAAGGCTCTCAGTGTGATTGCCTCTAACTCGAGAGGGCTGTTATCGAACTCATGGCTTATTGTAGACGTTATTAGTCTGAGAGATTTGGTCGCTGTGATTTCTCGTGTCGATTGCGTCATGCTCCAGAGAGAGGGATAACTTTCATGACTTACAGGCTTCAAGACAGACTTCATGACTACAGCCGTTATTAGTCTGTGAGATTTGATAACTATGATTTCACGTAACGATTGCCTCTAGCTTCATAGAACTGTATCGAACACTTGGTTTACTGTAGACGTTATCAGTCTGAGAGATTTGGTCACTGTGTTTTAGTGTGTCGATTGTCCTTAACTCAAAAGGTTGTTATCTAACCTATGCCAATAGACCTTTTTAATATGACGGTATTGCGACCGTCCACCTATACGGGTATTGCGACATATGATTATTGTTTCCGAATTAAAAAAAAATACTGTCCAACTTCAATTTTAGTAAGCAAATATAATAAGAGTAGAAAGTTATTAAAATGTCTGAACCGGAGTAGCCACTATTTAATCCTAAAGATATATTTCATTTTACTTGTGCCATGGATGTTACAAGAAACATATCAAGTACTTCAAGCTTGATTGTCCGTCAAATTGTGAAAACCCCCTTTAAAAAGCCCTCCATATACTTATGTAACAGTATAAACATTATGTTTGTCCAAACTAAGAATCTATGTTGTTTGCGACTAAATTACAACCAAACGCGATTATCTATCGTCATGAGACTTGAAATGTTGATCCTTCATCTAAACTAGAACTACTTATATTTATTATTTTTATATAATTCCAGTTCAAAATGGCGGCCAGGAAAAGTGAAACGACACCCTACTTAGCGTGCGAGTAATACATTGTGGTAATGTGACTACGAGAGCTATTACTACATACGAGGCATTGTTCTTCCACCAAACATTAAGTCTAATGATCTCTGAATTACTAGTTAGTTATCGAAATAACATTGTATGGGCTAGGCCCAATGCACAAATCCAAAATCTTAAGTTCCATCAATCATACGTTTAATGACTTCTCGATTGTATCACTAATAATGGGGGTTTCCTTAAAAAATAATAAGTGAGATAACATTTCAATTTAAAATATATATAATTACATTAAAACCATGATATTTCTACACTTTGTATACTACTTGGGTGTAGAAGTGCGGACTATAAGAACGTGTAGTAAACATGAAATGAAAATCTATTTTTATACGGAATTTGTCGAGTTTGTACTGTAATTTCTTCATTACTAGTTCAAAATTTAACAATACTAAATACAAGCTACGTCTTGATGTGACAATGTATGTCCATCTGAATTGGCATGGAGTTACAGTACGTAGTTATGGAGTACAGACCGAACAGTACTTAAAAGGTGAAGTAAATAATGTCCCAAAAATGGCTATTTAAACATTATTCGTTTTTACACTGTTATTTCGTTGCCTAATCGTGCACAGACAAAAACATTGTTGCTAACTCATTTCTACTTGGCCGGTGTCGGAGTATAAGGATTTTCGATGTATCGAATGCTAAACTATCGAGATTCTGTTATTAATTTTTAAAACATTTCACAGTTTTTAAAATTGAATCTTCTCGGTCTAAACTCTAGTAATGCTCTTATTTAAATAGCCGGACTACG
>JAQJVL010002352.1:0-104337 GCA_035578905.1 Stictocephala bisonia | reverse complement strand
TTTGTAAAATATTTGTAAATAAAGTTGGAAAAAAGAAAAGAAAAAAAGAAAGAAAAAACTTCTTGCACAGAACAACTTCTGGAAATAGAAAATTGTTCTGTGCAAGAAGTTTTTTAAAAAACACCCATCGTGACCTTGAAATCTGTGACGTAATACTAAAGTGCTGGATCTGACGTCATCACCGGAAGTGGGGTAAGATAAGAAGCTTACACTATAAGGCTGTGACGTCGTGCTGACGTCATGCTGACGCACACAAATGACGTCACACCCTTATCTTATCACAATCTTATCTTATCTCACTTCCGGTGATTGAGCCAGCTCCCGCACTTTCCACTACTTACACATGTACCAATTTCACTACAGTGTAATGCAGAAGCATTTTCAGGAACCAATTGGTAAGATTGAATTAGCCTACATTGATACTGATGGCCTTATCTACTACATTACCACAGAGAAAGACTTACACGCCTTGATGTTAGAACCTAGTTTGTCTCAACACTTAGACAGATCAGTATACCCTGATGATCATCCACTTAGAGACGATACAAACAAGGGTAAGATAGGTACATTTAAGGATGAGTGTAAACATCGCGTTATGTATGAATTTGTAGGCCTAAGACCTAAGATGTATGCTTACCGTTTTAGCTCTACAAACAATACAGAAAAGCTGCGAGCAAAAGGCATTAAGGGTAGTTACGTGGAAAAGAGCATACGATTTCATCACTACAAAAGTACATTGTTTTCAAATGATGTTTGTGAAAAGGCTCACTTTAACACTATCCGTAGCAAGTCGGGACGTTTAGTTTCCACAACTATAGTGAAAAAGTCTTTGTCGGCTGAAGACGACAAAAGACAGATATTAGATTGTGGAATACGTACCCTACCCTACGGACACTACACACTCGGTGAGGAGGACACCACTGTTGATACTCACTATGATTAGACAACCACAAGGACTATTTGACTTGGCCTCACTAGCTACTTGTAACGCTTTTGACATCTCACTAGACGTACCTAAAGAATTCGACTTGTTACCTTTACCTATTCAAAGAACCCTAAGACCAAGACTAAAGAGAAAATGGATGCGAGAAACTGTACTGCCAGACGACCCTTACACTTACGAGTACCGCTACCATGAACTAAGTCTACTGGACAAAGAGGAATTTGTAATGATAACTAACCATCCACTCAACATTTATCCAGACTACTGGCCCAGTCCATACAGTCATTACTCGGCACACATTTACTTTGAACACTACGAATTTAGGATCAACAACTGTGACCCACTATTGCTTTGTCGCAATTGTTTCCTAACATGTTGCTCCCCACAAAACGAAAGCTGGTTGGACATAGACTACGAAGACTATTGGAACAGTAAAAACTGGACATTTTACAATGTAACACGACACTACGTAACAAACAATCCCAGGAGGCTTATAAAACGAACGTTACGTTCTAGACGAGGTTGGTGTGATTGGTGTGTGTTGACCCCACTTTTTGAACTGTATGACTATGACAAATGTTGTGCCAACACTCATATGCACGATATGGACGATACGGATGAGGACACCGACCATGGAAGTGAATCTGAATACTATGACAGCAATCAAATATATGACGCTTACGTACACTAACAACACACACCAATCTTGTATAAAGTGTAAATATAATTGCATACTCGCTTTCCATGTACAAAATCTTTCAAAAAAAATACCTTTAACTAAATTTGTTTATCACATGTATTTCAATGTATTGTTACTTCTAAACATATTCTTTCTTTCGTCTTCTCTGTTAAACTCTAAACCCATCAATAATTTTACTTTTTCCTCCGTCTTTTGACGCGTAGGAAATAGGACAGAGATTACAGACAGGTCTTTTTACCTTTATTGCGGTTTACTGGCTTTTCGGCAGAATACATTTGCCGATGCGCGTTTGTTAGCTTTAGGATTTCTCTGTATGCATTCAAATCGTCTACGTCAAGTAGATCCTTGTTTGGCTTTTGTTTAAACAACAGTTCCAACAAGCCGATTGTAGCTTTGTACTTGCGGTTTCGCACAATGACTTGTAACTTTTCGAAAGCAATCTTGGAATTGCCAATTACAGTTCCTCCCCTACCATCTGCTCTTACACCGTACGTACTATCGAGCTGGGTACGTTCTTTTGGATCAGATAATTTTTTCAAGTATGCCCGTACAATAGGTATTACATCCACATCCGTCTGCGTCGATGTATCCATAGTTTTGTTTAAATCTTCCCCATCTTCTTCTTCTTCCTCTTCAATCTTTGCTTCCTTTTTTATCTCCTTTTTTACACTAAACAGTGGGGGTGGTGTTGGGACGTTTTGTAATGCTTCCTGTACAGTTTTCTGTAGCGGCAGTACAATCGGCTTGGCCCTTTCTTCAAAATACCGTGTCATATCGTCAGTGCTGTGCAACAGATCTTTATATTTCTTTCGTACCGCACTAGTCATTTTTATAAGTTCCTCCTTTACTTTTCGCTCTCGATTAAGTTCTTCGACACGTCTGTTCATTGTGCTAAAATGAGCCATGTACGCGCTCTTGGGTCCTTTATATATCGCTAATGAACGTGTCTAAACCACATCTGTAGCGACCATTATTCTTTTCACAGTCCTTGTTGATGGTGACAAATCCGTAGGGCGAGTTGCGTTCCCAGCACTCTTTGCATAGTTCTTTAAACTGATCAAAGGTCATGTCGCCATTTACATGATCGCTGTACACGTGTTTCAAGTTCAGTTCGTCCTGTTTGAACAGCATAATGAGGTTCACATTGTCTCGCAATAGGTGTTTGGGTAGGCGTGCATACGTTTGAGTAAGGTAAAAAGAATCCGTGTTCATATGTCGACCCATGCTAAAGAAACGTTTCATTTGCTCTTGACTTCCATCGCTAGCTACATCATCAAATATTATTACAGAATTTGGGCGCGAAGTGTCAAGCACATCTTTACTGTCGCTGTATGTAAAGTAACCAATTTCCGGTATTAGTTTGAACATTTGTGCCAACAGTTGATATTTCGGCTGTTGTAATGATTTGCTATACACATACAGGTTGGCAAACTTAAGGCCCAAAGGGTCAACAATTAGTCTGTACATTAAATTAGTCTTGCCACAGTTAGATGGTCCACATATGACGCAACGAATGCTTGCCGGCAACAGTGGCCCATGTTTGGAGGTGGACTGCTTCTTTTTTAGTAAAGCGTCCAGCACATCGGTGTTTATGGCGAATGTAGTACTTTGCTTTTTGAATTTCATCGTTACACTGATTTGCAAGGATTGATGCCACTCCTATATAAAGAGCTAGTCTTGTAGAAGTTGTTTCATTATGAGAAAACCGCGCTACGGAGGCAGAGGACTGATTAATAGCGTAATCAACAGGCTTCCTTTTGAACTGCATTTGGGCGGTTATAACTTTTGTGGTCCAGGCACAAGGCTCCAGGAGCGTTTAGCAAGAGGTGACCGTGGTATTAACCCGCTAGACGAGGCGTGCAAAGAACACGACATCGCTTACAGTCGACACAAGGACTTGGAGTCACGACACAAGGCGGATCGCGTATTGGCAGATAAGGCTTGGAGACGTTACAAGACGGGAGACGTACCGTTTGGGGAGAAGGCAGCAGCTTGGTTTGTGACAAACACTATGAAGGCGAAAACAGCGATGGGTAGTGGTATAAGGAGAAGGGATTGACTTTTGGAAAGATAGTCAGCCACGCCAGGGCGGCCATACGTGGTTCTGAAATTGGTAGAAAGGACAACAGCAGTAAGACGTTGAAACGTACAGCGCAGATAGCCTTGAACGCTATTGCGCGGCTAAAGAAGAAGCATAGTGGTGGCAGCAACAACTTTAGGAGAATGAAAAAAGAACGTGTCTTGGCGTTACCAAAAAGTGGAGGGGTTCTACCGTTACTGCCGATATTTGCTGGCCTTAGTGCTATTGGCAGTTTGGCAGGAGGTGCAGCCGGAGTGGCCAAGACCATTGCTGAAATTAAAGATGCTTCAAAAAGGCTGGCAGAGCATCAACGTCACAATGAGACTATGGAAGCGATTGCTTTACGACGTGGTAAAGGACTCTACTTACAACCATACCGAAAGGGTCTTGGTCTCTACATGACACCCTACTCAGCGGTGCGAAAAAACTATTAAAGTTGTTGCCCAACCGTGCGTTGTACGACAAGGATTTAACGTTCTACGCTCAGCTCTTTGCAATTCCTAATTTTAGAGGAGTTTTTATGCGGGATGCTTTGCCATTACGACCTTGGAGAAATGAGTCTACCATTGTGAATCTCGACAGCAGCAGTGGTGCTGGCACCCACTGGGTCTGTTTCAAGAAAAAGGACAATCGAGTTGATTACTTTGATAGTTACGGAGATCTGCAGCCTCCAGTAGAAGTGCAACGCTACCTAAAGGGCAACTTCATATCCTACAATCGTACTGGCTACCAGTCTGTACACACAGAGAGCACGATTTGTGGACACCTATGTTTAGCATTTTTACTGACCTAATAAATTGCTTATTAACCTATGTTTGCGAGTGTTTTACTCAGTCATGTCTCTGACGCTTACCTTCAGCGGAACAAAATCGGAGCTTGGGTCGGAATTTTTTCCACCCATACATTTGGATGACGACGTTTGGGAAGTGGGTCTACTTAGTCTTGAGACTTACAACTCAATACCTAATGTGGACAGTACAAACAATCTACTTCACTATGGTGCCGATGGGGAGGTACTTTCTATACCAGAGGGTACGTATAGTGTTGATCAGATTTCTGCCTATATACAGGCTGAACTGAGTAAGTTACCCAACAGACCTGTCGTACGAATAACCGTGAGCAACAGCACTCTCCAAACGAGCATCAAGTCCTCGGTTTTGGTGGACTTTACAAAGGAGAACTCGATTGGTGGGTTGCTGGGGTTTAAGAAAGAGGTTATTAAACCCGGTCAGGTAGCTACAAGTGGAATGGTGGACATCTTTCGGATCAACACGATTCGTGTTGAATGTAATATTGCCATCGGTTCTTATGTTAATGGAATGCCGGCCCATGATATTTATCAATTCTTTCCCACCGTGCCGGCCGGATATAAATTGGTATAAACCCCGAGTCCAGTCATTTATGTACCTGTCACCGTGCATAATATTGACAACGTCACCCTGCGGATTACCGATCAAGACGGTAAATTGGTGAATTTTCGTGGAGAACGTATTACGATACGGCTGCATTTAAGGAAGCAGTAATGGGTTTCGTTTATTGGAGTAGGAAGCCAACCTATTTAATGGCGGCGCGCAGATATAAGTTTACTAGTGACAATCGATCTGTCAAACGATTAACACGTACAAATCGGAGATTCTTGCAATCCCTAGGATATACTACCATTACATAATGAACGATATGTTGGACATTATGCAGAGTGTGCCGTTTGATGATACGGTCACGCATATGGAGTGGCATACTCATCTTCCCTACGCTTCAATGACTTTGAACAATAATGATGAAATACGTATACCAATACAGCAACAGGATTTGTGTGTAATACCATCCCTTTCTTATCTATATGTTGAGGGTAAGCTACTTTTAAGCGATGGCAACGCTACTGCCGCAACAAAGTTTGTCAATAACGCAATAGCTTTTCTCTTTGACGAGATGCGGTATGAATTGAACGGTGTAGAGATTGACAGGGTGAAGAATCCTGGTACTACTACTACACTAAAGGGGTATGCGTAACTGAGTGAGTTAGAACTGAAGAGTACCGGATGTTGGGCCTCTACGTCTGCTAATCTGTTGTACAGACTTGATGAAGATAATGTTGACAAGAAGGGGAACTTTAGCTTTTGTATACCTCTTAACCGACTTTTTGGTTTTGCCGAAGATTACAAGAAGATTATGGTGAATGCACGCCATGAGCTGGTATTAATTAGGTCTTCTGGTGACAAGAATGCTGTTATGTGGGATAAGGACTCACCAACTGCCACTGTGGAATCCATTAAGGTTAAGTTGGATAAGTTAAACTGGCGAATGCCTTACGTAACTTTAAGCGATAAGCAGCGTGTACAGCTGCTAAAGTATTTGAGTCGAGGTACTAGCATACCTGTGGAGTACAGGTCATGGGAATTGTATGAGTATCCAGCGCTGCCAAATACTTCACGGCAAACGTGGGCTGTAAAGACTGCTTCTCAACTGGAAAAACCAAGGTATGTGATCGTGGCTTTTCAAACTGGCCGAAGAAATGAAATGGAAAAGAATGCTGCTCACTTTGATCATTGTGATTTGACCAATTTAAAATTACATCTTAACTCAATCTCGTATCCGTATGATGATTTAAAACTGGATTTTGGAAACAATCATTACGCAGTTTTGTACGACATGTATACTCGTTTCCAAGAGAGTTATTATGGAACAATTACGCGCCCACTGTTGAGCAAAGAACTGTTTAAAAGAATCGCGCCTATTGTAGTAATTGATTGCTCTAAACAAAACGAGACCTTAAGATCCGCACCAGTTGATATACGCATTGATTTTGAGGCAGCGAACCAGTTTTCTCAAAACACCTGCGCTTACTGTCTAATTATTCACGATAAATCATTTACCTACGATCCCTCTACAAATCTTGTTCGCAAACTTGTTTAGGGCGTGGCTTAGCGCTATAAATTGGTGGGTGAGGTTGCGCTACAGTCAGTGCAGCAGCAGCATCATGATCAGGAAGGCAGTCATCGACTTTAGCGCTTTTGCCGCCCAGGACGGTACGTCTATAATCAAAGAGCTCTCCATTATAGACGTTGAAACCATGTGTGTTCAACACTAGATCTTTAGACCACCGAAAGAAAACACTCCTTCAGGCTGGAATGACACTGTGCGCCGTAACCGATGGCTCAGTAAGCACTATCACGGGCTGGATTTTGATGCTGGATTCACTGACTACAAGATGCTGGGTGAAGCGCTGCAAAGCACTTGTGCTGACATAGAACTACTCTACACGTCGACTCTGGAAAAAGCAAAGGTACTGGGGCGACTGTTTGACAACCGGCGTGTTGTGTTCAGTTTGGAAGAATTGGGATGTCCACGTTTGCCAGAGAAACTAATCCCGACTGAGAACAGTGAAGACCCTCCGTGTCTTTGGCATAGCGTCTACGCTTCTGGATTTAACTGCACACAGACCAATGTTAGCAAAATGGCGTCTTGGTGTATGGAAAACTTGTCCAAGATCGACATGACTGAGGTATCGGTGCGTGAGAAGACATTTACTGATTGGAAACATACAACACCCACTCCTCGACAGTTGGCCGAACATGGGTTTGTAAGGATTGCCGACACTGTGGACAGCACAAAGTGTGTTTACTGTGGAGTCATTTTATTTAGGTGGGAACCTTATGATGACATAGCTCATGATCATGAGTTCAACTCACCATTCTGTAAGTACATTCAGTACAGGCGGCAGAAGTCGGAAAAGGAAGCGGAGGAGACCTTTTTAAAGCAGCCCAAACAGGTCTGCGATATTGAACTTGTCAAGTTATGCAGTGCTTGAAATTCTCCAATCCTCTAGTCACCGCAGTACATACTATATACGAAGAAGACAGAAATTCCCCATGGATTTTTGTTGCTGCCAACCGAATCAGGTTTGAAGCTCGCATTGTGAAACTGACGTCACTCCTATCAGCAGTCATCGAACGTAAATTAACACATATAGCGAATTGTACAAAAACTGATCACAGCTCCTGTAACTTTTCAAAATAAATGTATACTACTTTATTCATCTTTTTTTCTTTCTTTATTCCATAACATGTTTTCAGACAAACATATTGCGCTAGACTTCAATCTCACGGACCACCCATCACCTCGACAAGTGCAAGAACTCGACGTCGCCACCTCGGACCTCGCCCACCGGCCGGTCTACACACACACACACACAGCCTACATACCGTCTATTTTGCCGTAAAAATTTTATCCTTCGATTTGCCAAATCGAAGGATTTATACCCTACTACCCGCACCTCCTTCTAAGTGATCCATCCGTAAACCAGACGCTTCCTTTGAAATGTAAAGGTTCGGTACTCCCCAACCACTCATCCCTGCTCTAACCTGTCTGTCAAATATGTACCTAGGTGTCATTGAGTCTGTCCCCATTGCAAGCAATGTATCCAGACCAATGTCCCTTGATAGTATTTCACCTGACAGCCAGCCACTAGACACCCTTATTCTAAAGGCTGCTTTACAAGCCTCCCCACTTACAAACAGGTCCATAGGGCGGAGTCCAGTGTCCTCAAACGCCAAAGTTATTCCCAGGCACACTATTCTCTGGCATCTATCTAGTGTTAGCCTTGCACTGTTTTGTCGACAACCAGACAACTGCAGCATAATATAAGTAGGGCCAAAGCACACTCGTGTATAGCCAATACACCATCCTTGGTTTAAGGTCCCAAAAAGCCATTCTGAACTTAATGGCTTTATCCTGTGGGTGCTTGAGCCAGTTCAATTTAGCATCCAGAGTGACCCCCAGATACTTAACCGACCCTGAAGCTCTTAGCACTGTGCTTCACATGGTGGGCATGTGCAGACCATCCAGCCTCCTCATCCTAGTGCAGAGTACAAGTTCTGTCTTGTTAAGATTAACAGATAGCCCCTTGTCTCTAGACAACCTTTCTAAGAATCTCACGACCAACTGGACAATGTCCGACACTGTACAGGCAAACTTGCCAATGCTCAGTATGCACACGTCGTCCGCGTAAGCCTGGGCATAGCTTAAGAAGAGCCGATCGCTACTGTAAGGGCGGGTCGGTATAGTATGGTGACGGGTTTCCAGCTGCTTTATGACCTCCATGCGAGGAATCGGTACTAGGAGCTCAGACACATATCTTGGGGCCGGGAAACCCGTCAGTCAAGCTCGAGTGGGGGGATTGATCCTCGTCAATATTATTTCCAGTAAATTGTGATTGGGTGGTAATAAAATTTTGGCAGCTTCCATAATGTCCAGCATGAAATCTGACAATAGCTCCGACGGGCCCTGGACGCAGTAACCTGTGACAGCACTTGCTGTCTGGCTCGATTGGGTAAGAAGGTCTCGACCACTCATGAAAGGACTACATCCACTGGAGAATCGCTTAAAATAGCTTCCGTCCACATCTGTCTTAGCTGGCCTGTTGTTTTGGCCAGCAATGAAATGAGGATCTGCTTGCTACTTGCCAACTGCAATTTGGTCATTTGACGCGTAACCTTAAGGAATCGCAATAATATCATTGCGTTGATTCCTACACACTTAGGAGCGGAGGTGGCCAACTCCCTAATGATATGAGGTAAGTCTTGGGTGGGCGGCTGGTCAACCCTGTCGCAAGCCGCAAGGGCTGTCGCAATCTGTGAGCCAACCGCCTGTGCTGTTGCCTGGACAACCTCCCATTTCGGTTTCACCGGCTGCTGGATATCCAGTGTTGGTGGTTACACCGTTATTACAGGTGTACCCGGAAGTGTGCCTTGGCTGGGCTAAATGTGCTCCTTGAGCAACACACAATTGGCCTCTAGCGTGGAGGTGAGACCTCACTTTGCGCACTGAGCGGCAGCCTGAATGGTATTCAAATCCTGAATCCATGAGGTCCCCGGGGGTCTTTGTATTCATATATACCCATGATCCTCTGCCATGATATCTCAATCCATATAAACCCATGATCCTCTGCCATGTTACCTCAATCAAATAAATTATTTCACAAGCAAAACTTATCACATTTCAATACAGAATAGCAGGGTGTTCAAGGGGAAAGGTCAACAAATCCTTGAGACATTAGCTGTCCTATCTAATAAACTGGTTTATATACCATAACAATGACATTAAATTATTATATTTTTCATCGACGAATTTATTATAATACATTGATTTTTATTTATAATATCGACTCACAACTTTTATTTTGTATTTCTGTTAATTTAACTCTTTCACAAAAGAAAATTACCAAGAAGTTAAAAACAACAACACTATGTTCCTAATGAAATAAAAAATAATTTTCCCTAGTTTTGTACCTCTTTTATTCTAAGCATTTGGTGGCGGCAAACTGTCCTTCAAAAATTGAACCAAAAATTATCCCTATTATTTAAGTGTATCCCGTCCGGTGAGAGTAATTGAGGATAAACAGTGTGAAACAAGGTTTAGAAATGCAGAAGGCACTCTATAGAAGGAACTATTGTTGTTGGAGTAGATAAGTTCTGTAGATAAGCATTTAACTGATTTAATCTACTGTGTACTTGGCTGTCCTTAGGAAAAATTGGTAAACCTAAAATTATTATTTATTTCGCTATCTGTCACTTTTTAATGTGTCTTAAGAGTGAAATAAATTGCTTTTTATACAAGAAAGGGTCTGACTTGAAAACAAGTCATTTGCTGCTATCCAAATTAATACACCCTGATGAGGATTTAATGCATTTGGAGTTTTATTGAAAATGTGCTTAATGTGACTAATTTTAGCACCAGATACAACTATTTACCCTCAATGTTAACCCTATTAGAACTCCTTCTGATGTAAAAACACAATACATTGCCTAATATCTGCCATGAATTCATTTTCCAAAATCAATTTTGTTATGACGAGACGAGGCAGGGGGAGTATAATCAAAGTCTAAAATTGAAAGTCCCCTCTATGATAAACAGTAAAAAATTAGTTCAACTTATATCAATATTAGTTTGTTTACATTTTGGGACTATTATTGCTTGAGGGGGAGTTACCAGGGTAAAACCAGTTATGCTCTCGACCGATCAATAAGTTTCAGGGTCACGGTAGCAATGAACACATAATGAACTCATATCGTTTAAGGTAAAACATGTATATAAATTAAATCAGATATACACAAACATGATATACATACAGTATAGTAAATAAAATATACGATAAACTAAATTGACATTGGAATGTGCATTACCTCCCTCATGACCTAGGTCATGCAGATTTCCCAAGCAAATGAATACCATTCAACTTAACAATCATACAATTCATTCAAACATTGTTATTTATTTTTTTTTCTTTCTTGCATTTATCTATTATTTATTTTATTTAAGTGCTACAAAACAGCTAATGCATATTAAATTGTAAAGTACCCTATTCATCTATAGAATGTAAGGCTAACTTTATCAAATGTTCTTTGGCTCTAGCTTTAAATTTATGAAAGTTACTTTCTATAGTGATCTGCTTTGGCAATTTGTGCAAAAAATTTGTTCCTACAAACTTAGTATTTTTTTTTTAATTCCAATTTATGTGTTTCAACCTGTCTACTTATTCTAGTGTTATAAATATGGTTATTTGACATTGGAAAAAAGTTATGTTTTACATAAGCCCCAGTTTCTAGAATAAAAAGACCATAGATTGTTAGTATTCCCAAATCAGCAAAGACATGTTTAACTGAGTCCTTTCTTTTTAACTTGCACATAATTCTTAAAGCTTTTTTTTGTTGGACTAAAGTTTTATCTAAGTTTCTCTTTTTTGTAGCTCCATATATACTTATTCCGTAAGTTAGATGTGCATGAACTAAGGCAAAATATATTGTTTTTAAAGTGTGTAGATTACAGCATTTTGCCATCATTTGTCTCAACGCAAATAAGCCTGTTGACATTTTACCTATTACATGATCAGTATGCTTGTCGTAACTTAGGTTTTCAACAGTAGAAGACCTAAAGATTTTGTAACTGCAACTTGTTCTATTATTTAATACTATTTGTGGGTTTATTTTGTTTCTTGTTTGTAACAACTTTGTTGATGATAACTTTCTTGATAGTAATGTTTCCCTCGGGATGAGGCATAATGGATATATATTCTTATTACAAGCATCGTCATTTTTATTTACGGATTTTATGATGTTTTTCGATTTGATTATATTTTTTTGTAATTAAAATTTGTAAATTAAAAAAAACTTATTGAGCGTTATCATAATAAGAGTCTTAGCTTCTCATTATGTTAATGAAATATTGAATCTTGAAAACTAGGTCTATTAATCTGCTCCAAAACTTAGATATTTTACAAGACACACTTGTTGAAAATCTGTTGGCCCTAGACAGATTAGACTTGCCCGATAGCCTAGGAAATGTTATTATTTATTACCTCGTAACCAAGAAATTTGATAAACAGACTCACAAGTTGTTGAGGAACAGTACTCTCAAAATAATTTCCCTACGTTACAAACTTTTAAGAAGTTTTCAAGCCGCCATTGTAAGGCTATTGAGGCTGCATAGCATGAGTTCAAGAATAAAAGTTTTCCAGCCCAAAAGGAAATTCCAACAAAGTTGAATTCAAAGTGTCAGGGAATACGCCTAAACAGGTTTTCTCCAGTTCAATTTCTTAACCTAATAAATAAATCTTTGGTTTCTAATTCGGCAATGTTAGTAATATGTGGCTATTGCTCTGACACTCATTCTATACATGAGTGTCCTAAGTTTCTTGCTTTGACACCTATACAGAGGAAAACCTATGTACGCTCCAAAATCTTTATTTTAATTGCTTAAGTAACTCATATGCTATTCAAGAGTGTAATTCAAAAAGTAATTTGGGAAATGTTATCAACGTCATCATACATTCCTTCATATTGACTCTAAAGTTCAGAATGAAGAAGGAAACCACTCTTCAACCAGGGCCCCGAGAGGAGGGGCCACTGGGGCAAAATGCCCCAGGCTCCTGATCTTATGGGGCCTCACAAACCTGAGAAAATATTTGAGGCTCCATGAATTTCGTACTAAACATAAAAATTATTAATGCGTTCTTTAAATGGGAGCACTTGTACTTATTTGATTAAATATTGCTTCAATGCTTTAAAAAACTGTTTATACAGACATTAAAAAAAGTCTTATCTGAATTAGGAAATTATCTCCCTTAACCTTCTCTTTTACAGTAGGCCTAGACGTTCTTCTCTGGGCCGACGTTCCATCGTACATACGCACACTACACCATCACGTCCACGCCAGACCACAACGTCTGCTAGACAGTGGCAAACCTACCCATCTGGTGATCCATTTGTTAGTCTCAAAACACTTTGTTCGTATATTGGATGTTTTGTGTGTGTGAGTGGGAAGTTAGATTCGGTTGAAAATCATCTTATTTTATAGTGTCTATGTTGCTTTAGATAGTTATCAAGTTTTCTGTTTAATGTGTAATATTTATACATTATAAATATTATATAAAATCTTCCAATTATTAGCTGTTACAATCTCACAATTTATAAGGATAAGTGGACTTAAGGACATAATTTGTTTTTAATAAGATTGGTTTTTCTTATCAAGGAGTTCTCTTACTTATACTATGACTGCATTCATTGCTAACGAAGAGTGCATCACTAACCGATGTCATCTCTTCTGATGCAGTTGATATTTTTACACCTGTTCCTAGTTATTCTGAAGGAAACTCCGCTTCTACCAATGTTCACAATACTAGTCCTGATCTTTGGGAACATTTAGGCATTAAAACTATAGATCTTTCAATGTTAAAAGGACGTCCTTATAAAACGGATAATTTACCGAGATACAGCACTGGCAGGCTTTTCAAATTTTAATATTTTCTAAAAAGCTGGCCAATGGGAAAACCACTAACAGGGACTGGATGATATGGAGCAGAGAAATGATAGCCCTATTTTGCTTTTCATGTTGTCTTTTTGTGACTAAAAATAGCCACCATTTCAAATTTGGCAATGAAAGTGTAAAGAGCAATTGGGGAAATAAGTATCTCTAAGTAAAAAGTAATGGGACACAAGCTATGTTGCAAATTATAGTACATTAAAAAGGAAAATCTCTTCAACACGTTGAAAGGTTAGAATAATTCTATTGATCAAACATTACAGACATTTATTCGATAGGAAGTTGTTAAATGGAAGAAAATATTTAGAGCAGTTGTTGATGTTGACAGTGGCATAAACATGGGGCAATATTTGTAAAACGTAAACTTCACACTTAGGACAATAACAGGCGCACCCATCCATCTAAAACAAGCACTGTAGATTTCAGATTTCATTTCTTTATTTACATATACTTTGAATACAATAATGTCATCAAAATGTTCTTAATAACTAATTAATATACAATCCATAGTTAAAAATATGAAGTCTTAGTCTGAATATAGATAAAACATTAAAATGCTATACAAGTTGTCGTGTTAACATTTAAGATTTAAAAAAGTAAACTAAAACAGAAATACATACAGCAACAATACAATTTTAAAGCTATTGATACAGTTTAAAAACACTTGAAGAGTTTTACGTCAGTTAAATAAAATAAAAGTACAGGAGAAAAAGTATGATTAAATTGTACTAAGTAATTATGAACATATTTAAAAATGTAGTCTAGTCTAATATTTCTTCTTTGTTGATATATTCATCCAGCGTGTAAAAAGGTTTTGTAGTCAGCCAGTTGTCCAGTGATGTTTTCAGTTTCTTTCTTGAGAGGTTCTTTAATTTAGCTGGTAACAGGTTGTATAGATTCTTCCCAATGTAAGACGGTTTCTTCTCATAAATTGTAAGGTGATGTGTAAGGTGATACATAGTTTGTGGCATGGCGAGTATTGTAATCATGTTGGTCAGCAACTCGTGGTAGGTTTTTGCCATCAACAAATACTATGACCTCCTTTATGTAGAGTTATAACTGTCTTGACTTTTAGCTCTTTAAATGCTTTTCTACAGGGATCTCTTGGGCGTAGGCAATTGAGTATCCTTATAGCTCATTTTGGAGGCGTAAAAGTCTTTGTAGGTTCTCTTGTGTAGTTCCTCCCCATACGGATATACCATACGGAAGATGTGATTCAAAATTAGCAAAATATGTTATTTTAGCTATGGCTGTATTACTTATGGCTTTTATTTGTTTTATAAGATAGAGGCTGGTATTGAGCTTGTTGCATAGGATGTAAATATGCTGAGTCCATGATACATTTCCTTCAAAAGTTACTCATAGAAATTTGACCTCTTGCCTCATTTCAACTTCTGGTAAGGCTGACACCTGTTCTTGCCTTCCACCGAAAGCTAGCTGGTTTGTTTTAGATAGTTAACTACAAGGTCATTGGAGTGGCAATATTGGCAAGCTGTATTAAGTGAGATATACGATTTTACAGCTAATTGATTTGTGGAGTTTTCTGAGGAGAGGAGAGTGGTGTCGTCAGCATACATAAGGGAATGACAGAGTCCGTGTAAGTACTGGGGTATGCCATTTGTGAACAGGATGAACAATACAGGGCCAAGGACTGAGCCTTGTGGTACATCTCTCTTTACAAGAAGGGGCTCTGATCTGATTGTACGAACTTGGCCGCCTTCTGCATGTTTTACTTCAACCAGTTGTCTACATTCTTCTAGATAGCTCTTGAACCAGTCTAAAGTGTATTCTTTTATGCCCAGATTGTCCAGTTTATTTTAAATAAGATTGTGTCCAAGGCAATCGAAATCTTTACTGAAATTAAGCATGATACCAGTGACTAGCTGCCCTGATTCCAGTTTATCAATTATATATTCTATTCATTTAGTGATAGCAGTAATTGTGGATTTGCCTTTTAGAAAGCCATGCTGACTTGCTCTAAGTAACTTCTCACATTCACAATGTTCTAAAAGTCTTTTTAGCATAACCCGTTCAATTACTTTTGAAAAAGTTGGGATTTGTGAGATAGGTCTACAGTTACTTGCAAGAAGTGAGCTTCCATTTTTAAACTTAGGATATACCTTGACTAATTTTAATGATGATTGAAATTTTCTTGTTCTTAATGACATATTGGTTATATAGGTCAGAAGAGGTATGAGTGGTTTACAGCATTCTTTTAAAATCTTAGAAGAAATATTATCAATTCCTGATGAGGTCTTGGGTTTAAAACTCTTGATGATGCTACGTATTTCCTCTATATCTGTGGGTGGTAGGTTTTTGAGGCAGTGATTTACCCGTTGAGTCTGAATAATGTTTGTATGTTTTGTGTGTGGGCTATTTAATGCTTGTGTTGTGTCTGCGATGTTGACAAAGAAGTTATTTAAATGTTGTGCAATTTCATTTGGATTGCATGTTTCCTTGCCATCAATATCCATTTTTAGTTTTGTTATTGTCTGTGCATCTTAATTCCCTAGAGAGTTTATGATTCGTCATGCAGCTTTAGATTTATTTTCTGCATTATTGATGAATTCTACAGCTGATTGTTGCCTGAGCATTTTCAGCCAGAGTTCATAATCTTTTTGCTTTTGCTGCTGTTGCTTTACGTTCAATAGAGCCTGTAAGTTGATGATATTTATTGAGACATTTGAGGAAAGTGGTTTTGAGGTTAAGGTTCTTTATCTGTGAATATCCTTTTTTTTCCTTTTTTTTGGGCTGTACCATTACTACTGGACAGGTGTAGTCCAGATTCATTGTTATTTTTTTAATGAAGCTATTTTATGCATCTTCCACATTTTCAGCCATGTACACTTGATTCCAGTCTTCATTTTCTAATAGGTCTCTTAATTTTCTAGTCGGCACTGGTGGCGCAGTGCTGTAACCCAGCTACTTGGGGACAAAGTGTTTGGGAGATTGTAGGCGATAGGTTCTATGCTCGGTCCTCTTAATACCGACACGGCATCCGCTCAATGGTTGTCATCAATATAGACACTACTAGAGAAGTCTGGAGTGTCCGTGTTGAATGGTAGTCAAGGTTCGGGTGTTGTGTAGAGAAGAGAACTAAGTGTCAAACTTGTCAGTTAGCTGAAAATCAGACCAACACTACGTGGTTCGGATTCCACGTAAAGCTGTAGGTCCCATAGTTGCCCTGGCTATTGGGCTATTAATAAATAGTCCTTTCTGAGCTAAGTCGAACTCAGATAGTAACAATGACTACACTCATCACACTCATTCATGCCTCATATTCGCCCATATCTCTACGATCGGCGTCTTAGAGATGAATAGTAATAATAATGTGTTGATATTTTCTTTCTTTAGTTGTATGTGGTTAAACTGGAGAGAGTGTCACTTTTCTTAAATTTTGCTATGGTCAATTGAGCTGTGTGATCGGATATTCCTACTTCTATAACTGAGGTTGTCAGTTTTGAGGTTTGTGCAGACACAGTCTACTGAGGTGGTTGTTGTGGAAGTTATGCGGGTAGGAGGGAGTTTCAGTCTAGTTAGATTGTGTCTGTGAGGGCGTTAATTTATTGAATAAATAAATGAAAATACCACCTTTGTGGGCCGCCTAAATAAAATAAAATAAATTACGCCCTCTATTTGTTTTTGTGTTTTAATGTAACTTCAAATTCAATAATAATAATTAAATTATGCCTCCCTTTAGTTTTTGTTACACCATTTTAAATTAATATGAGTGAATATTGGGTTCAGTGGGAAAGGCAAAAGCATTGATTTATCTGTACCAGGCCAGTATGGAATGTGGTGGCGTGATGTCACGTGATTTCCAATTGCAGCCCGCGACTCGAAAACTGAGAGATATTGTAATGTTCCAGTAACCCTAACATGCCAATGTTAGTTACTTGGTGAATCGTTCAGGGCTGGAGTGCAGCACCATACGGCCTAGAAAGTCATACGATTAAACGTTCTTTCGCGTGATTGGTTGACAATATTTCTAATACTGGCTTGGGGATGAAGCCAGCCGTCTCGGTCTGTCTGTCTGCAACCGTGATCGTGAGTACATGTAATAAGTAGCGCGGTTTCCCTTCGATTCCCGGGCTTGCCATGTCTGTTCAATTTATGTAAATTCGTGTATTAGTTTTCAGTAATCATGTTTAATTTGTAACCGTAACTAAATTCTAAATTCATTTAGAGACAGCACAGACAATGGCAAGCGCCGTTAATTATTAATTGAAATTAGATTTGTTGGAATTTAAATTGTTGTATCTTAGAATAACCACGTTGTTAACAAACTACAAATTATAATAATTTTATATTGTTTATTTTAAAAGATTTCACACTAACTGTGAACTTGTAAATTAACTTGTGTCAAGGTTCTAGCTTCACTAAAACTTATCAATTTTATTAATAAAACACTCATATTACTTATAATTGTGTTGCTGTTTTGAATAAAAAAAAAAAAAAAAGCTCCCGACCGATCCATCTATTAGGCCAACCAGCACCACGTTTTAGGTAATATTGTGTATAATTCATTAAATTCAGTATACGGAATACACTCCGGTAAAGTCCGCGAACCCAGTCAGTGTGGTGAACCATCAGTTTTTGTGAGTTATTTCTCCAGCTGGTGTGTAAGTACCCTCATCAAGGTGTCAGGTGTCACAAATGGTGTCAGGTGTGGGGTGTGTTTGCGAAAATAACACCAATAGGAGTTTACTGTGAGTATGTTCCAATTTAATTAATAGCATAAAGTGGAGTCACACCTTTAATAAGTAATGAGTAAGTAAGTGTACTCTAAGTGCACCAGTGTTGTATTCTGGAAAAGTAATTTAATTAAATACTTAATTTGAAGAGTTAATTAATTACAAAGGAAATATAAGTTGTTTTCAAAATTTTAATTTTAATTATTGAATAATTTCGAGGTGAATAATTGAATGAAATGATTTATAATCTTGAGGTGTTGACTGAATTTAAATTTAATTGTTAGAATTGTTATATTTTAAATTGTACACTAATGAGGTATAATCATAGTCTGTCTAGGTACCGGTAAATTGAGGGCACATGCTTATAAGGCTGGTGACAGTGAAATTATCTGGTTATAAGTAATTGTGAAATTGGTTGTAGTAACATTGTTGGTTAATTTATATTGTTTAACATTGAGTTGATTGTAAGTACTGTAGTGTGAAACCAGATACTGTCGTACTATAAGCATGCAGGTCGAATCAATTGAGAGATAAGGTGAAAGATTATACCCACTTTCAGCATAAATAAATATAAGTAAAATATTATTCTAAGATACAGTCCAAATTGATTAGGTACTAAACAGTGTTTTATAATTTTAAGGAATTATAGTAAAAGTGAGTGGGTGTGCTAATAAACCAGAAAGTTGAAATAATAAGTCAAAGGGAAAAATAAGAGAACCGCTTTTTGTATTTCGAGAGCAAGCTACCCACTGCACTCTTAGGGCTTTGTGATCATACATTGAATGTCATATTAGAATATATTTGTTGTACTGCGCCATTTTATATTTGCATTATCTCGAGTAGATTTCTCAATAAATTACTATGGCCGGACGCGTGAGCCTTGGGGGACGGGATATGGAGATCCAGGATGCAATAAACGAACTGCATCAACAATTAGCTACTGTAGCTTCGGCAGCTGAGGAAGTACCACCTTTTGTGGATCAGCTGGACCGAACTATGAGGGGAATAGTCGAAACGGCAGGAACGAAGCCGGACTTTTCATTAGTGGGGACAATAGTAGAGTTCGATGGAGATAAGCCGGACGAAGTTTATCGTTTCCTCCAAAGTATTGAGGATGTTGGAGAATTAAGTAATTGGGGAGACGCCGAGAAACTAAAAATAGCCAAACTAAAGTTGAAGGGGAACGCGCAGAAATTCATAACGGGAGAAGATCAGGCTAAATTAGGTAACTATGAGGCGTTCCGAGAATCTTTGATTCAGCGTTTTAGAGACAAAGCACCGCAACAGTCATACTACCAGCAACTCTCGGTCGTACAACAGCGACGAGGCGAAACAATTGAGGCTTTTGCCGACCGTGTTAAATGTCTCAATGAAAAGACAGTGCGGGTGACCGCGAATGTTTAAGTGAATAAGGCGTTGCGTGAGGAAGGAGATAGGCGGGCGCTTGACTCGTTCGTGAGAGGTTTGGTGGGCCAAGTAGGCGAACAAACGCGGCTAAAATTCCCAACCACCATACGGGAGGCCATTACCACCGCCGTGGCAATTGAATATCTACTAAAACGGGGTCAGTCTACTGCGGAGAAGAAAGTTTTCCAGACAGAGATGACATGTTTTAAATGCCATCAGAAAGGGCACGAATCGCGGGACTGTAGAAGTCGAGGTGGTGGATCGCCGCGAAATAGTGTGTCATGTTGGCGATGTGGGAGAGTCGGACATAGACAACGCGACTGTCGTGTGCGCTTGGGCGCAGACCACCAGCGTTCGGGAAACGAATCAGGGGCCAGTGTGAACGCCGACACGACTCCCCGAGACTAGGAAGTGCTGTATATCAGCGACCCAAACAGGCGGCGACCAGACAAATTATCGGGGAAAAACATGTACGAATTGTGCCAGAAATTAAAAATTTAATTGAAGAACTAGTAGCAATAGGACAAATTGAAGGGGCTGAGGGTAAGGTGCTGATTGATACTGGGGCACAAGTATCTCTAATAAAAAGGGGAGCTTCTTCTGCCAAGTTGAGCGAACCTGATGTCATTATCCGGGGAATATCAGGGCAAACTTCAAAGATTTATGGTCGACAAAAAATCACACTAAATTTAAAACCAGGGGTTAAAGTACCGGGGAATTTTGTTGTTGGAAATCTACCTAAGGGTTATCTGGCTGTATTAGGGTGTGACATCTTGCGTGAGGGGAACGGTAGTATTCATTTGGAACAGGGCGTGCTTAAGCTTTTCGGGCAGGAGGTTTGGTTGAATCAACTGTCGAAGGGGGAAGCGGTACCCGACCCGCATCGTTCCTTTAGAACGAAGTACAACAATACCGTGTCCCAAGGGATTAATAAACCGACCCATTATTCAGTAGAGAGTTCCGCATACTGTGTGGCTAACAATACCGTGCCAGCGCGAAGCGAGAAGTTAGTTCGCGTGAAACTAAGTAAGAATAAAGCAGTACAGGGAAACCTAGAGGGACATGAAGTCATAGTAGAGCCTGTTGACTTAACCACACACGGGGTATACTTAGCTAGGACTCTCACCAAAGTTGTGAAGAATTGTTGTTGGGCAAAATTGGTTAATGTAAGTAACGAGGAAGTGGTTGTACCAGTGAATTTAAAATTAGGATCAGTCGAGACAGTAGCTAGATTGACCAAAGTAGAACCACAACCTGTAGAAAAATTTAAAGTTTACATTGTAGCGGATAGTCATGGTAGAGGTATCCTTGAGTTGTTGGAGGAAAGACTTCCAAGTAATTTTGAATTAAAAGAGAATTCGTGCCGAATGGAAAACTACAACACCTTGTATCTAAATTAGCGGGCGAATGCCAACATATGAATGAACGTGATATTGTAATTGTAATGGAGGGGACCAATGATGTAAACACACGCGCACAATACCAATCAACCATGCGGCGAGCTATGGAGATGCTACCTAACCAGTGCAAGCCTAAACTATTTTTTTGTACCATTCCAGATAGACATGATGTAGATTTACAGAAGCACATAGCAACAGCAAACAACTTGTTGAGAAAATTAATAAACACCACTTCCAAACACAATACAAAGAATATCTGTTTGATCAACCTTAAAACTCAGTTCAAACGAAAACATTACACCAAACAGGGCTTACACTTGAATGCAGGGGGAAAGATAAATCTTGCTCAGATATTTAAATCAGCCATATTGAAACACCATTCAGAAGTAGGGCGGAAAGTGAACCGTATAGTGCTTTGTGATAAACAAGAGTTTGAGTCAAGTTTAACTGAAAAGCTAAAGCACCTCGATAGTAGTGTCCAGGGTCAAATACACGCTGTTTTAAGTAAATATAAAAACATTTTATCGTACAATGAGGACCAGCCTCTCGGTTGCACATCGGCAGTAAAACACACAATAAATACGGGCAATGCCCCGCCATTGTATAAAAAAGCGTACAGGGTGCCATTCCACCAGAAACCCATTTTAGACAAATTAGTACAGGATCAGTTAGATCAGGGAATAATAGTACCTAGTCACAGCCCATGGGCATCACCCGTAGTCATCGTACCAAAAAAGTCAGCAGATGGTACCCCTAAGTGGCCTTTTTGTGTGGACTTCCGGGGTGTAAATGCATTAACAGTGCCAGATGTGTATCCACTTCCGAATATCACCGAAACACTCGACAGTTTAGGCGGATGTCGATATTTTACCACCTTAGACTTAAGGAGCGGTTACCATCAGATTCCTATGGATGAGAATAGTAAAGCCAAGACAGGTTTCAATGTTCCCGGAGGTCACTACGAGTACTCAGTTATGCCCTTTGGGTTATGCTCTGCACCAGCGACCTTCCAAAGGTTGATGGACTCCGTTTTAATGGGTTTAACGGGTGAAAAATGCCTAGTTTATCTTGACGACATAATTTTGTTCTCCAGGGATATCAAATCACACATTCAGTCGCTGGACGAAGTATTAGGAAAATTGCAGGCCGTAAACCTTTGTGTGCAGTTGAATAAATGTAAATTTGCAGTGGGGGAAGTAGATTATTTGGGGCATAAGATTTCAAGTAGAGGTGTCGAGCCAGACAGTGCCAAAGTGCGAGCGGTGAGAGAGTTCCCAGTGCCCAAAACCGTGAAAGATGTGAGGTCTTTCCTGGGTTTGGCCGGATACTATCGCCGTTTCATTGAAAGTTTTGCAGAAATTGGTAGACCATTGTTTGACCTTACGCGCCAGGGTACTGAGTTCAACTGGACAGAGAATTGCCAAATTGCTTTTGACCAATTAAAACAAAAATTAATGACTGCTCCAGTATTAGTGTTCCCTTCGTTTGATAAGCCGTTCATTTTGTCTACCGACGCCAGTAAACAAGCTTTAGGAGCCGTGCTATTTCAAGAAATAGACGGGCAAGAACATCCGGTCGCGTACGCGTCACGAACTTTATTTCCAGCCGAGAAAAATTACTCTACCACCGAGTTAGAATTGTTGGGTCTTGTTTGGAGCACCAAATATTTCAGTTGTTATTTGCTAGGACGACCATTCAAAGTCATTACTGACCATGCAGCTTTAAAATGGATGCTGTCATTAAAAGACCCGAGTAGCCGGTTAATGCGGTGGGCATTAAGACTAGCCGAGTTCGACTACACTGTAGAACACAAAGCGGGCAAGCGACACACCAACGCTGACGGGCTCAGCCGCGCCGTGAATGTATTCAGGCAAGAAATTAGACCCATTATCGACCTGGAAAGGATCCGACAACATCAGCGAGATGACCCGCACATTCAAGACCTTAGACAAGGCAAAAGTTTTAGGATGAGCCCTGAGAAAATATTGTACAGGCAAAGTGGTGGATTGAATAGGATAGTTGTACCCGCGACATTGGTGGCCGAGGTAATTCGCCTGAATCACGACCTGCCTACCGCTGGGCATGCAGTCGTTGCTAAAACGCTAGAGCGAGTTAGAGATCAGTTTTGGTGGAAGGGCATGGAAAAGGACGTGCTAGATTATGTAAGATCGTGTCGCAGCTGCAGTCAACGCACCAATTACGGAAAGACGAAAGCACCATTAGGCAACATCTTCAATGAGCCTACTAGTCCTTTCGAAGTAATCGCAACGGACATTGTGGGGCCGTTACCCATCAGCGAGTCACGTAACATATATATTTTGAGTGTTATGGACCACTTCACGAGGTACTGCGAATTCATCCCATTACCAGATCAAACAGCCGAAAATGTAGCGCGTGCTTTAGTCCAACGCGTGATTACTAAATTTGGAGTGCCAAAATCGTTAGTTACGGACCAGGGCTCAAATTTTACATCTGAATTGATACGACAGCTAAGTAAATTTTTGCACGTGAGGAAAATTCAAACCACTGGATTTCATCCACAGAGTAACGGTCGACTGGAACGTGTTCATGCCACCATCTGTAAAATGCTTAGCCATTTCGTTAACAGACAACAGACGGACTGGGACGAATATTTACCATATATAACTATGGCCTACAACTCGCAAGTACATGAGAGCACAGGTTACTCTCCTCATGAGTTAGTTTTTGGAAGGAAGATGGCGGTTCCATTAGAAGCGGATTTGACAATTACAGATAGCACCCTATTGTATGACAATCACGTTGAAGCCCTCCGGGACAAGCTTAAGCAAGTGTATGAATTTGCCACGAGTTGGAAATCGCGTGCCAGAGGCCGCAACGAGCGTCAGTACAATAAAAAGGTCAAACAATCAATGTACCACGAGGGACAGTTAGTGTTGCTACATACCTCAAGTCTTGGTCGCCACCGGGTCAAAAAGTTAGCTAGATTGTGGAAAGGGCCGTATAAGGTCGTGGAAGTAATATCACCATTGAACGTGAAGCTCCGAATCGGTAAGCGAGAAGTGATAATCCATGTGAATCGGATTAAGCCATATATCACACGGAAGCAGGATAGAGACGAGGGATGCTCGAGACCGTGTGAAGAGGAACGAATGACAGTTGAGGACGACTCGAATAGCAAGCGAGATGATAGTCCGAGTGTGCCCAGAATGGCTCCATTAGCCCCAAGTAGGGTAGGTGAGCACTCTGGCACACAAAGAAACCGGCGAGAGCGCCGAAAGCCCGCAAAATTTGATGATTACGATTTAAATGGAGGTACTGATTAGAAGGATCAATTAAAGTATGCTCGCCATTGCCTAGCAATGAATTTGCTAGCCTTGCGACATAGTGTATAAAGTTAGAGTAATGTTTTGCTTAATTAATGTGTAGACTGATGTGTGTATTAAATAGTAAACTAGTGGAGGTAAGAATATATTTTAGACTTAAGAGTAATCCTTGTTCTCTTATGTAAGGGCATGAGGCAGCTCCAGCAGACCAGGGTGCGAGACCGGGCGGTGAGAGGTGACCAGGAGAGAGAGAGAGAGGGACAGAGGGGGCGTCAACCACTGCCTCGGCCAGACGCAACCAAGGGCGGGTCGAGCCTTGTTGGCCCTTCCTAACCCACTGGCCACCAGCTGATTTATGTAGCCGCTGCCTGATCAACATTCTTGGCCTGGCCAATGGACTGCAGTCCCTTGAGTATTAACGAGAAGTATTAAGAAGTAACGTTACAATGTAATTAGGTTTTCCGGGTCCGCGTGTCATTTATCTAATGTGAACATTATATTGTCTATTTTGTTAGTAACAAACCGAGTACTTTTGTGTCGTTTTGTCAAGAAGAAAGACTTCGTCAGTGGAACAAAATTCTGATCAGAACTGGACTGTGTAATTATTAATGGAATTATTATTAGGTAAGTCATATAGTTGGTAGCTGTGCTTACCCTGATATTAATGTAAGTTGCTAATAAGTATAATGAATGTAATGAGTAGAATGTATCATTTAATTAATTGATGTTTGGGTACCCAACTTTAATATTTGTTTAGGCATTAATGATTTTTCTTTTGTTGTTGTACTTTTTAAATGTGAAAAGGAATGGGGAATAATTTATTGTTTTGTTAAAAATAAAACTATTGTAAAATTAAATTGTAATGTATACAATGATGTACTTTGGCTGGGTACTACGAGAAGGTAAGCGCGCAATCCAAACACTCCTTTTCCCTGATCCTATCACTTCCCTCAGCTGGATCGTATCATACCCTTCACCAAAGGACATTGTATTTTAAGAATAAAATGTTAAATGAAATGAATTAGCCCAAAATAAGTCTCGTTTGAGTGAAAATGCTGGCGTCATTCAACCGTGACTACTTTTATTTACTCCATTCAATACTGCGTAGTAGTTATGTGTAAATTATTTTACAATGCTTAGTATTAACAAATGTAGCAGCTTGAATATATTTCTTACTATATGAAATAGATAACATAGTTGGTGATTGGAATTATGGTAGAATCTTTTAATACAAATGTTGTCTTCACAGTGTCTTTGGTTTAATTTAGGTGTGTTATTGTTAGTGTATATGAATATTATTATGTATTACTGTTATAATAAGAATAGTATTATGTATTATGGTTAGTATATGAATATGGTGTTTTGATCAGATAGGGTTTCACTAGTTTGTGAAATGTGTTTTATGAATTATATTGCTGTTATATTATTGTCTGACATTGGCATATTACAAATGTTAATTTTTAAATGATTTGCTTAAACAAGGATGAAAGGGAAACCGATTGTTTTTTTTTTAAAGTATAAAATCTCGTTTTCGAAAGTGAATAATCTCGATGAATTGAATAACATGAATTAACCATGCGGCATCGTAATGAGAGGTATCGAAATAAAAATTGTATTAATAAATTAACGATTGCTCTCCAAACGTAAATGCATTTGCTTTTGTCTCGCCCATTGACTATCAAGTGGAATCGTGAGTAAATTCAATTTTTATTGGTGACAAAAGGGAGAAGACCACTCTGTCGGTACAGAGGGGTTTTGCTATTGGAGGATGACGGTCTATAGTCACCTCAATAGGTGCCAAGGAACTGGCACCAACTAAAGGTGGGGAGGGTGTGACGGCCCGTTAATTTATTGAATAAATAAATGAAAATACCACCTTTGTGGGCCGTCTAAATAAAATAAAATAAATTACACCCTCTATTTGTTTTTGTGTTTTAATGTAACTTCAAATTTAATAATAATAATTAGATTATGCCTCCCTTTAGTTTTTGTTACACCATTTTAAATTAATATGAGTGAATATTGGGTTCAGTGGGAAAGGCAAAAGCATTGATTTATCTGTACCAGGCCAGTATGGAATGTGGTGGCGTGATGTCACGTGATTTCCAATTGCAGCCCGCGACTCGAAAACTGAGAGATATTGTAATGTTCCAGTAACCCTAACATGCCAATGTTAGTTACTTGGTGAATCGTTCAGGGCTGGAGTGCAGCACCATACGGCCTAGAAAGTCATACGATTAAACGTTCTTTCGCGTGATTGGTTGACAATATTTCTAATACTGGCTTGGGGATGAAGCCAGCCGTCTCGGTCTGTCTGTCTGCAACCGTGATCGTGAGTACATGTAATAAGTAGCGCGGTTTCCCTTCGATTCCCGGGCTTGCCATGTCTGTTCAATTTATGTAAATTCGTGTATTAGTTTTCAGTAATCATGTTTAATTTGTAACCGTAACTAAATTCTAAATTCATTTAGAGACAGCACAGACAATGGCAAGCGCCGTTAATTATTAATTGAAATTAGATTTGTTGGAATTTAAATTGTTGTATCTTAGAATAACCACGTTGTTAACAAACTACAAATTATAATAATTTTATATTGTTTATTTTAAAAGATTTCACACTAACTGTGAACTTGTAAATTAACTTTTGTCAAGGTTCTAGCTTCACTAAAACTTATCAATTTTATTAATAAAACACTCATATTACTTATAATTGTGTTGCTGTTTTCAATAAAAAAAAAAAAAAGAAGCTCCCGACCGATCCATCTATTAGGCCAACCAGCACCACGTTTTAGGTAATATTGTGTATAATTCATTAAATTCAGTATACGGAATACACTCCGGTAAAGTCCGCGAACCCAGTCAGTGTGGTGAACCATCAGTTTTTGTGAGTTATTTCTCCAGCTGGTGTGTAAGTACCCTCATCAAGGTGTCAGGTGTCACATCTGTTTAGCCTCTCGTTCAAGTATTGGGTTTCCCTATCTGAAGGCTTTAGTATGTCTATGTTTATATATCTTACCATGATTAATGGTTTCTTCCATGACAGTGGAGATGATATGGAGAGCATCATCAAGTTTCCTACTAGGTGATCTGTAGATGCCTGTGATATAAAGTATTTCTTTACCATTTGAGATTTTTATCTTGGCCATTTCACATACAATCTCTGTGCAGTACTTTGCAATGTTGACAGGCTCTACAATCTCTTTGTATTTTTCTGTTATATATATTGCCACTCCTCCTTTCTTGTGATGTTCATGGCTGAAGATACCATTCAGAACATATCCTGGTAGTTTTGTGTTCTTTAGCAGCTCTTATTTCAAGCCATGTTCAGTAAGTATCACTATATCTGGATGTGCGTCTCGAAGGAAGTGAATTATACAATTCTTTTTGTTTTTCATCTCTTGGCAATTTTGATGAAGCATTCTTATTTTCTTATTACTTTATTTTTATGTGTTCCGCTTAGCTTAGTTGTGCTGGTAACGTTGCTGTGCTCTGACCATACTATTTGTGTTGAATTGTTGTTAGGGGGGATTACAGTACTGTTGTTTTTTTTTTTTGTTGTTGTTTTTGTTTATTGTCGTTATTGTGGTAATGGCATAACCACCTAACATTTTTTTATGTTATGCTTTTAAGTGCAAGTATACTCTAAACTAAAGTGATCTGCATAAATAAGTGAATTTTTCCGGTAAGCGAAATGCTTTGAATTTGTTTGTATTAGTTTTATTTTTTGAACTATCAATTTTGAACTAATTAAGTGATAGAGTTATGCTTACAACTGTTTTTTTCTTTTTTTTTTCTTTAATATATTTTTTATGAATATGTTGAGATCTTGTCTAAAACTAACCTAAAATAACACTGGACTGCTTGCCACTGTATTTTTACTCTCCCTTTATTTTGTGCTAACTAAACACAAATATATTAATAGTTAAATTCATTTCACAAAAGCAAGTACACAAAACTATTTTACTGTCAAATTATTTTGCTTACCTTACAGTGAACTGTTAGTAGCCTAGGCTAGGCCTCAATCATTTTATTCACATATAATTCATTGTTTTGAAGGCTCATGTTTGGATTGCTACAAATTTGGAACAAAAAAATACAGTTTCATTAAAAGACAGTTAGTTAATGTACAAAACTGTACTAGAAAATCTGTATTTGATCAACAATTAACAACGTAGTTGGCAAGATCAAACAAGACTTGATATTGTATGCAGCTGACCTTGACAGTGATACAAGTTTCTAAGTGGCAGTAGCTCAGTGGATATAGTTCAGACTTAGTAACATCATAGACCTTCTATTATACCAGACAGTCCCATCATACGGGCGAGCTGGTCGTAGTTCTGGTTCAACGTGTCGGCTAGTTGTCAGAGCCCTCGCCAGACTGCGCTGGCGTTGGCTGTCTCTCCCCCCTCAACCCATTACCCACCCTTTCGGTTTACCCATTACCCACGTTTAGGTAAACGGACACCTATCGTCTGAATTCTATATAATAAATACAACTATATAAGTACACTAAAGGTGTAAAAAATAAACGGACAAATTTAATTGTCACTCAATAAAAGTGAATACTGCTAACCTACTACATGATATTTTGAGCTTCATTGAATTAAATTTGCTGTATTATACTAGTTAGAATGATACCTAAACTATAGCTTATAATAAACACCACATTTTAATTTTATAATTTGACTGCCGTTAGGCCCAATATAATAATAATAATAATCTTTATTGCATCAAACCTCAAATGAGGTATCACAATATATAATAAAAGTTGAGTAAAATTTACAGTTGAATTTTAAAGAAGTCTTCAATTTTGTACTAACATTCTTCTAATAAATACTGTAGTTGCATATAATTTTTCAAAAATGTTTCACTTATAGTTTTCTTAAATTATAAGGAAATTTATTATATAATTTAATAGCCAAAAATTCATGATTTTGTTGTGTTGTTGAGTTCAGTTTTTAGATTGTATAATATTCAGTTCATACAAATTTCTTGTTTCATGCTTATGTATATTTTTGTTTTGAGGAAATTTATTTAAGTTAATTTATATAATTATATACATTCAAACTATAATGTAATAAACGTGTAGTGTTTCACTTACTTTAAAATAAATATAACAATCTTAATATATTTTTGTCACTTCCTCGATCTAGGGTAGCAGTTTTATGTTTAAAGTTAATGGTTGTTTATATCCCCATATTTAACACCAATTCAATAAATAGGAAAAAAGCAAACTTTCTTTGTATGTCATGTAGCCAAACAAAATTGAAAAAACAAGCGGAAAAAGTTGATACAAATGTTCAAAGTAAAACATTTTAATTTCACTATTTTTCAGACTAACTACTATGTATATTAAAAATAATAGGAGACACCCCTGCACGCTTTGAGTGCCAACCCTATTGTCACGCGCTACGCTTGTTGAGAAAAGCTCGGCCTACAGCCTCACCTAGGAACTGCCTCTGGGCTTTGTGGAACTCGGCCTGCGGCCTGGCCTCATGGTGGAGCTCGGCCTACTTTTTAATTGATGTTTAATTAAATATTGTAAATATTAATATTAGTGAGATTTACCATATAAGTCATAAGTCATTTATTCAGCCAATATTATTAACAAATGCGTACATTGCATTGGCTAAGTCTGGGTAAAACTAGAGAAATTTAAGTATTTTAAAACTTATCTAAAACTTAATTAGCATGGTTGCTAAAACAAATAAAATGTATAACTGCATAAATTAAAGAAATAAAACTAAGATTCTCCACCAGCCAGAAACTCTTGGACGCTGTAGTAGCTTCCTTCCTGTAGCATAAGTTTAAGTCTTTTTCTAAATTTATTATAGTTTGTTTCCAGCTTAAGGTCATTAGGCAGTTTATTGTACAAAATGGTTCCGTTGTAAAATAGGTGTTTTTTTGAAAAAAGAGAAAGAGTGAGCCGGAATTTTCAAATCACTACTGTTTTGAAATTGAGAACGAAAGTTTTGTTTAGTCAAAAAAAGTGAGAGGTTTTCTTTGACAAAACTTGTGGTTCCAAGATGTAAATGGAAGGAAATGTTAACAATTTTGATGATTTAAAAACATTTTTACAGGGATGATTTCGATGCAGTGCACGAGTAGATTATTCGAACAGCATTTTTTTGAAGTCTAAATAAATAAATAGAGTGTCCGTTGGTCTCACTGCCCCACACTGGTACGGCATACATTAGGAGTGGATAAAGCAAACCATAGTATGCTGTGAGAAGGACATCGGTGTTAACTGTCTTTGCAAGACTGCGTAAAAGGAAAAGGCATGTGCTCACTCGATGGCAAACCATCTCAATATGAGTGTGGAAATTTAATTTATCATCAAGAATTACGCCCAGGAGTTTTACTGATTCAGTTCCTTCTAAAACTGAATCATCTAAGTAAATTCTGAGGCCAAAAACTGAGTTTGCTAATGAATTTTGTATTTTGAAGTTAAGTAATTGGGTTTTTAAAGCGTTGACCTTAAGCTTATTGTTATCAAACCATTGGAGTGGGATATTCGACTCCAGAAATGCTTGTTTCTCCAATTCAAGCCTATTAGGACTAGACAATGAGAGGGAGGTGTCATCCGCAAAGAGGCAAATATTTGAGTTTGTTATACTAGATGGAATCTGATTAATAAATAAAAGAAAAAGTATTGGCCCGAGAATTGAGCCCTGAGGCACCCCACTAACAATACAGGCCTCAGCAGAAGTGTGACGCAAGTGATATCCAGCTTCATCAACAGCTGGTATTTCCACACAAAATTACAAGCAGTATTTTAAATTATTACCGTGGCTACAAAATGTTTATATTGGATTGATTTCTGAATTTTCACTAATCAGGTAGTAGGGAAAGTGTCCTTAAACTCAATCAACCCTTCTAGGAGATATTGCAATTATGTTCATTGAAAAAACAAAGTTCTATACATAGATGAAAGTCACATTTGAAATACACATTTAATACTTTAATAATGTAATAAACATTTATATATGTTATAAAACTATTCATTATTGTATCATAATAAAATTTTACTCACAAATTAAACTGTATAGTTTAAAATATAATATATGTCAACAGGTATGACCCACATGGGTCCCTTTTATTCATAAAAGGTCACTTAGATGAAACATGTACAGTAAAATAAATAGTTTATATTGTTATTGTTTGTCAATTCACTATTCCTCTGCTAAAAAGTTTTAAAGTTTTAAGATGAAAGTTAGTTATGTTATGACATATTTTAAAGGAGGTTAAAGTGTATTTTTGAAATTCTGTCCCTCGCTCTCGCCACCCCTCAAACTTTCACTTTTTGGTTCGCGGATCGAAACACCGCCTGAGCGGCAAAGAGATTAATAGGAATATTTATGACGGTCTGTATCTGGCCCCACGAATCGAAATTTTGTCTCCCCAATCTTTTATATCTGTTTCTTCTATTCATAATAATAATAATAATAATAATAAATCTTTATTGTCATACGAATTTGTACAAATTTTTGACAAAGTCAATATACAGCAATAGCTGCCAAATCATAAATATTAATCTAAGCTTAACTAAATTATAATTACAGAAGTCAGTCATGAAATACAGTCATAATGGGCGTTCAAAAATTAATTAATGTTTGCCAAAATGTAGATGCATAAAAAAACCATAGGAAAACAAATAAAGCATAGTAAGATACCACTGCAAAACAATAATCCATAAACAAACACCGAAACAACAAATAATTTAATGCACTTTAATTAAACACTAACTAATTAATCCAAGACCCATACAAAATAATAAACAGATACAGATTTAATAACAATTTATGATACATAGTAGACAATAAATCATTAAAGTAGACCTACTAGTTTATACAGTTTAATTTCAAATAAAAAAGACTATGCAAAACTTTTTCCTATTTAAATATGTACTTAAATTGTGTCTCATTTAAAAACTATCTGCACAAAGGATAGGGTAAAACTCTTGGAGGCTTTTAAAAGGGTTGTTTAAAAGTCAGGAGTAAAACAGTTTTTTTAATTTACTTTCAGGATGCTTTTTAATGAGGGGCTTTAGCACATTATATAGCTGATGAGTTACTGTAGTGTGACTATTTATGGTTTTAGTTAGCCTACAATAGGCTATTGAAGCTAGTTCTTTACTGTGAGTATTATAGCAGTGAACTTCAGAATTAAACTTCAATAAATCAGAATTTTTCAGAACATATAGTTAGGTTGTAGATGTAAAGATTGATAATGGTCAAAATTCCTTGACTAATAAAAAGTGGCTTGCAGTATTCTAAGTGTTCCGAATCTGTAATGATTCTTAAGGCTTTTTTTTGTAAAATTAAAATCTCGTGAACCTTAGAGCAATTCCCCCAAAAAATGAGGCCATATCTAAGTAAAGATTGAAAGTAAGCAAAATAAGTTGAGCGTACAACATTTTTTGGAATTTGAAAGATAAGGCATCTCAGAAGATAAAGAACCCTGGAAAGCCTGACAGATAGTTGTTCTATATGTGGTGTCCAATTCAATTAAGAATCGAGCTGCACCCCAAGAAATTTGACAGAAGACAAAAATTCTTCTTCGAGATCAACAAGTTCAGTATTAAGATGTTTTATTGTAAATAGAATATTTTGGGTTTTACTCTTTTTTAAAAGAAAACCGTTGGACTGAAACCAAAGGGAAGCATCTAAAATTGTGTTTTTAACTATTTCATTTAATTCTTTTAAATTGTTGCCAGTGCTTATGAAAGTTGAGTCATCTGCATAGATGATTGTTTTAGAGTTAACAGAGAGGGGCAAATCATTTATTGTAATTAGAAAAAGGAGGGGGGCCAAGTACAGAATCCTGAGGTACACCGTACTTGACATCAGCCTCTTGTGACCAGACACCATCTATGTAAACTATTTGTTTACGATTTTTTAAATATGAATGAAAGAATTTAAGTGAAGGGCCAGTGAAACCATAATGCTTTAATTTTATTAATAGGTCAGAGTGATTAACAGAATCAAAGGCCTTACTCAGGTCACAGAGGGTGGCCCGAGCAATGACCTTATTTTCAAAAGCCTGAAGAACTTCTCTTATCAATTTATCTATTGCCTCAGTTGTGGAAAGTCCCTGTCCCTGGAAACCAAACTGGGATGCATTAAGAGGATTGTTTGTTTCTAAAAAAATGGATAATTTTAGAGGCTCAGGAAACACCCCTTCTTGTAGGCATTTATTAATACAGATTGTAAGTGGGATAGCAAAACTTGGTATCACCTGTTTAAGCTCATTGTTGGACATGTATTGTCTCTTCTCCATAACTCCAGAGCTCTTCAACCTCTTAGCTGCCTTTATTATATCCTCAGGTGTAGGAGATTTCCAAGTGAAGACTACTGAGGGAGGCCTATGATTTCTGTTTAGAAATTCAGTGCAAGTTACGCCCTCACTTATTTGGTTCTTTATTTCTTCTACTGAGCCAATGAAATACTGATTAAAGGTATTAGGATAGATGGTTATGATATTATAATTTGGATGACCCTTACATTCTTTAATGATGTTCCAAGCTGTTCTCGATTTATTCATGCTTCTTTGAATAAGGTTCGTATTGTATGAAAGTTTGGCATTCTTTAATGCCTCCTTATATTGTGCTTTTACAGTACAGTACATTTGATTCCATTCAAGATGGCGGACTTATCACAATCAGTGTTATAGTGCCTCCCAAAAGTTACCTTTAATTAGTGTATTCAACTCATGGACTTACTTGGACTTCCATTAACAACACAAGAGAAGAACAGTGAGTCTAACCAATCAAGATTTTTTTCAGAAAAACATTTATCTCAAGCTAAAAATTAAGTAACTAAAACTTACCCTATTCAAGCTTACATCATCAACCAACAATTTTTGACAAATCTATAAGCTTTTAGAAGAAAATATCAAAATCCTTTACAAATATGTTTATACAATTAAATGAACACTTTTTTTCACAATAATAAAGTTAAATATATTTTCAACTATTGACACACTTAAACATATCAAGCCACCTCAACACTTATGACATCATAAAAAGCTGACAACTATTGCTGTATGACGTAGTCTTCAACACATCTCCATAAAGCTACACAACAAGGCAGACAGCAAGTGTGTCACCTTGACGGGAGTGTTGACCTGACCCATGCTGAGTGAGCATCTAGATACTCAGTGCAGTTCATATTATATCTCTGACATCAACATACCTTATAGTACAACTAGTGAATTGAATTATCTTGGACAAAGTTACCTTGGTATTGCAACCTGATTGGATAAGGCAATTAATAGCCAAAAATCAATTACATTTCTTATTGTTTGACACATTGATTAAGTCTACTTCGTCCAGGCGGAGCATTTTATTCACTCAACTCATTAAGTATTTTGACATTACACATAATTGGACAAGGGAATTGATTATCCTTAAATCAAGCTATTTATACTCTTTTAGTTTATCTTAGCAACTTGACAAGGAAATTGATTACCCTTAAATCAATAAAATTTGTCGTTACTAACACTGGCAACATTACCTTTCAAAAGTAATAGACATAGTGAATCAGCCAAACACTGAATAAAAAAACTGTACCTTTTTTCAAAACAATAGACATAGTGAACCAGCCAAACACTGAATAAAAATCTGTATCCTTTTCAAAACAATAGACATAGTGAACCAGCCAAACACTGAATAAAAAACTGTACCTTTTTTTAAACCAATAGACATAGTGAACCAGCCAAACACTAAATAAAAAACTGTACATTTTAAAGCATTAAACATAGTTAGCAATCACCAATATGTCAAACTACCTCTGTGGCTCTTGTGGTATAGGAGTAAAGTACTCCTCCATTGTTTGCACAGGGCCCTGCAAAAACTGGTTCCATGTGCTGGAATAAAAAGTACAGAACTCAAAAAACTCATGAAAGCTGGCTACACTACCTGAAAATGCAAACAGTGCACCAAGCTCCCAGTCACCGAGCAATGTGAACACCGTCCAAATGAAGAAGCCAGCCTCATTGATCACAAACAGGACACGTCCCAAACCATTTTGGACAAAATTCAAAATTTAGAAAATACTGGCGAAGCTGACCTTAATTTGTCCCTAACTCTTGCAGCGGAGGCCGGAAATGCCCTTTTACAGGAGAACTTGATGCTTAAAGGTGAAAAAGCCCAACTTCTTGAAAAGTACACAAGACTTGAGGCAGAGCTAGACTTGGCCACAGAAGAGTTGGAGAAAATGAAGAAAACTGAAGAAAAATATCAAAGTAGGGCTGAGAATCTGCACCAAGAACTGGTAAACTTGCAAAACCAACTGGACAATGAAAAACAAAATCAATTACAACTACAACAACTGTATGATGAGTATGACAACAACCAACGTAAACTCATAGAAAGTTATGAGATCAAGATTTCTAACTTAGAAAAAACAATAAACACATTTAAAACCAAACCAGAATCTAAAATCCCCCAAATTATGTCAGATGTCAGCACTCAAACATGCCCATTAACTAGAGAGGCACCCTTGCCATTGGCAATTAATTGCGAAGTGGCTAATCATAATGCCAACACAAGCTATGATAATAACATTCTCATACAGGAAATAATAAACCTGAAAGCCCGGCAAGATCAAATGGAGAACTCTGTAAAAGTACTGCAGTCCCAGATGAAAACCTATGCTGATGACTCTTTCCAACCAGTGAAGCACATACACTCTAATAAAAATAAAGCCAAAAATGCAAGGAACCACCTCAGCATATCCCTGCAGGTGGCAAAAAACAGAGAGCACAATAAAAATAAAAATTTACCTCATATTACATCAATAGAAAGCCTCCAGAACACACAGCCAAAACAGACTACTCCAATACCACTTTCAAATAATATTTTGAAACTGGACAAAACCCCACCTCTGAACTCAAAGCCGAGGGCCAAGGATGAGACCTGTGAAGAGTTTTTCTCTAAATATATATCGTTCTACAGGAATCTCATGGCCAAGCACTGTGACCAGCATGGTCTGTTGCCATCTACTTCTCCTCAACACCAACAGATGGAAACCATTCCAAATAACCTAGTTCAAGCAATTGTTCATGAGAGTGACACACCTTTTTTAAACCAAAGCACCTCCGTAAATTGCAAAATGAAATAACTCCTATTCACCACAAGACCCTTAGCGTGGCTCCTCTACCATCTGAGGACAGTCAAAACAAACCTGACTTTGTAATATTCCATTCAAACATACAAGGCATGAAACAAAAAATAAATGAACTAAATGGGTTATCAGAAGAAAGAGACAATATTATGATACTGGGATTGACTGAACACTGGTGCAACGGTGACGAAATACCCCTATATACTCCACATGGCTTTAAGCTGATCACATTCTACTTCAGAAATGCCAAATTACGCGGAGGTTCAGCTATATTTGCTCGAAAACCATATACATGCAGAGCAACTAACTCTTAAAACTCCATCAGCTGAATCTTCCTTTGAAATCTGTGCTGCAGTCCTCCCTGAACTAAACGTTTATTTGTGTTGTATATATCGAACTCCGAACGATGATAACTTTGACATATTTATTGACAGCCTGACCAACCTCCTGCAGGAGTTGGTATCTTTTAAAGGTATGACTGTGATATTTGGTGACTTTAATGTTCATCTTGAAGAAGACTTAAGTAATAAACAAAAACAACAAAAAGAAGTTTTCTGCTCTCTTCTAGAGTCTTATGGCTTTAAGTACACTATTCATGAACACACATGAATACCAACAAATGGAAAACCTTCCTGCATTGAACATTTCTTAACTGATTTCCATACTGATTGGTTTTGGAGTGAAATAAGTTCATTTGAGTTTTCTGACCACACCAGCCAAGAATTTGGCATTAGAAATATTAGTGTGGAGCCTGAAATTTCAATATCCATGCATCGGGACTTCAGACCAATGAACATCTGTGCTCTCAGGAATCATTTGAAAATGCAATCTTGGTTAAACATCTACTCCATAAAAGAAACCGATGTTGCAGCATCTGAATTTGTTAGCGTTATTACTAAAGCTCTCGATCAGTGCCCATCAGGCATAAGAAGAGGAAATCAACAACCAAAAAACAGCATTGGTTTCATGCAGACCTATACCAACTAAGAGATCGGTACTACCAGCTCCGTGACTGGGCTCGAGAGACTGGTGACACCCTCATCAAGGCACAGTGCAATACAGCAAGACAAACTTACAGAAATGCTATTGATGAAGCTAAAAAGACCTTCAACAGAAATAAAATTGCTTCATCAAACAACATCTCCAAAGCTTCTTGGCAAGTAGTTCATGATGAACTGGGCACACGTTCCAAACCCAAGCAAGGCTTACAAAAGAATTTCACACCTGATTCTGAGGGTTTTAATGATACCTTTTCTGAAATTTTTAAATCATTTGACATTGAATTTCAAAATGACACCTTTCAAAATTTTCTGACCTTGGCTCCTACACCAGTAACTGAATTAAATTTATGAGAAACAAAAGTAGAGGAGGTGTTTTTAGCCATAAGTAGTATGACTAACTCTACAGCAGGTGATATTTTTGGACTGGACACTGCAGTTGTAAAATCAATAGCTGACCTTATTGATGTGCCCCTAACATATTTAATTAACTTGGGGTTTAGAAATGGAGTATTCCCATCAGCATTGAAAACAGTCAAGATAATTCCTATACCAAAAAAAGGAAAGATGACATGCTACAACGACTTTCGCCCCGTATGCATACTTCCAATACTAGCTAAAATTATAGAGAAAATCCTACTCCAGCAAATAATCCAATTTTTAGAAACCAATAGTCTACTCCACAATCAACAATATGGTTTTCGCAAGGGTAAAAGCACTTCAGTAGCAGCTGTGGATCTATTAAAAGACATTTTGAGGGGAATTGAAAAACATAATAAAGTATCATTAAGCTTATTTGACTTATCTAAAGCTTTTGACCTTGTTCCTCATGACCTGCTTCTCAAGAAACTAGAACACTATGGCTTCTCAGAGAAAACATGGTTGTTCATCAAAGGCTACCTCCAGAACTGGAGACAGGTTGTTGAATATGAAGGTAAAATATCAAGACCAGCTTGCATTACAAGAGGAGTAAAACAAGGCTCAATCCTAGGACCTGTCTTGTTTGTTATGTTTATTAATAATGACCTTCCACATTATCTGGAGCAAAATGACATAGCGTCTTACCTATTCGCAGATGACATAACAGTCCGAATTGATAAGGACACCTACACTGCTACACAAAACAAAATGAAATTGGCAGTCAACATAATTGAGAACTGGTGTACAAGTAATGGCCTCAGACTAAACAGTGACAAGACACAATCCCTTTTAATCAATCTAAAAGCACCTGAAGAAAATAAAGTTAATTTCCTTGGCATCTGTATCGACAATAAAATCACTTGGAGGAGCCATATCTCAGAACTGACAAAACAACTTTCAAAAACCAACTTCCTGCTTCGCAGATTGTCTGCTTCGGCCGACTATGACATCTTGAGAATGGTTTACTTCGCATGTTTCTTCAGCAGGATGGCCTATTGTATAATGGCATGGGGTTCTTCTCCTCACACAGAGATTATATTCAAGATTCAGAAGTCTGCAATCCGCATTGTCTGTGGGCTGGGACACAGGGACTCTTGTAGAGGTTACTTCAAGAACGTTGGAACCTTGACCATCCATTCATTGTATATATTTACGTTACTGATCAATGTGAAGAGCCGTTTGGACACCCTGCCCACCAGAAGCCACATACACAACCATGACACATACAGGAGGCTCGAATTAGACATTTTTCAATGCCGCTTGAGGAAGACACAATCCTCTGATCCTGATCAGATTGGTATTCGACTCTTCAACCACCTACCACCTTGGTAAAGCACTTACCGGCTAAACAATTTGGATATCGACTGAAGAAAACTCTTATAGGAAAAGAACTTTATTCTATTGAAGAATTCTTCCAAAGCAGTTTTTATTAAATGTAACTACTCCTTGATTTGTAATAACTTTTCTTTTATTAACATAATCTTGTTTTATGTTAAAATAATACTGACGATTGTACTGTCTTTGGCTACACAATAAAAATGATTTTGATTTTTTAATATTTTTTTTGATTCAGAGTTTCATCAATAGGCCTACTTTTTTTGCATAAATTATGAAGGAATATAAGTCTTTCTTTCATTGCATTAAGTTTGGCTGAGTACCACACATTACATAAGTTTTTAGAGCTTTGCTTGTATTTTTTAAGTTTTAAAAGAGAATTAATGTTATTAATAAGAATATTGAAACATTTTTGAAATAGACGATCTGCAGTGGTGTGTGGTTCAGTAATAGAGTCCCATTCATAAGATTGTAAATTAAGTTTTAGAGTTAAAACATCAAGAATCAAGAACTTTATTTGTCATTAAGTTAAAACACAATATAACAATAGACTTAGTCAATTATACATACATAAAAACATTTCACATCACAAATTTACATACTAAAATATTAAATCTAAACAGTTGTGATCCAAGAAATCATCTATTTTGTAAAAAGCCTTTGAAATAAGCCAAGCCTTAATTACTGCCTTAAATTTACTTAGAGTTACATCTCTGGCTGTAAGAGGCAATTTATTAAACATTTTAATTTGAAGATATAAATGGCTATTACTACTTTTACTCAATCTAAACTGGGGTAAATTTAATTTGTCCAGATTTCTGGTCCCATAACTATGAGTGTCAAGACGTTGAGTGAAGCTTGTTAAGTTTTCCTTTACATAAACTAAATTGGAGAAAATAAACAAACTAGGTAAAGTTAAAATTTGAAGCTGCTTGAAAATACTACCGCAGCTTTCCCTACTACCGACTCCAACAATTGCTCTAACAGCTTTTTTTTGGCATCGAAATACTTGGGAGGATCCTTGGCTGTTGCCCCATAATTTTACTCCATAAAGAAGTAGGGGATGGAAAAAGGCAAAATATGAAGTTAATAATAAATTCAGGCTGACACAAGATCTTAACTTACGTATCAGAAAAATTATTCTAGAAAGTCTGGTTATAATGTTGTTTGTATGAGTGTTCCAGTTGAGTTTGCTATCAATATTTATTCCTAACAGTCTGACTGATGTGCAGTCGCTGTTAGGCATCTTTAGACTAAAATTGATGTTTTCTGATTTTTTATTGTTAATTACTAAGTTATTTGCTGTGAACCAAATATTAGCCTTCTCCACATCCTCTTTGACTTTTAGTTGAGAATTTAAAAGATTTGAATCGACACTTAAAAATGTTGAGTCATCTGCGTATAAAATAGTATTTTTTAGATAACATGGCAAGTCATTGATTACAACTAAAAACAGGAAAGGGCCCAGGACAGAGCCCTGGGGCACACCAAATTTAATTTCTTTGAGTTCAGATTTCTGCTTACCGACTATTACCATCTGTTTTCTATTGCTTAGATATGATTCAATAAGTTTGAGCTCAGTATTATCAAGGCCATAGAACTTTAATTTTTGAACCACAATATTGTGGTCCACATTATCAAAGGCCTTACATAAATCTATTAGTGATGCACTTACGACTAGTCTATTTTCAAAAGCATAAAAAACTTTATTGACAAGCTCTTCTACTGCATTGACTGTACATCTCCCTGGTAAAAACCCAAACTGAGATGTACTTAATAAGTTATGTTCATCAAAATAACATAACAGTTGATTTTTTATTGCCACCTCAATTACCTTTCCAATAACTGGCACCAGAGAAATTGGTCTGTAATTAGATGGACAGTTTTTGTCATCTTTTTTATAAATGGGTACTGTTTTTGAGATTTTTAAAGAATTGGGAAATATACCTGAGAAAATTATAATATTTACAATATAAGTTAAGGGATTAATAATTACATCTGCAATATTTTTTAATAAAAAATTAGAAAACCCATAAAAGTCTTCGCTTTTAGAGGAATTCAAAGATTGAACAATTTTACATACATCAGAGCTATTAAGTTTCTTCATTCTAAAGACTGGTCTGTTTATACTACTATCTAGGTGGCCAGAGAGCAGGTCAAGTGCGCTAACTTGGCTATCCTTAGCAACATTAGAATTTGCGCAGTTTAGAAAAAAGTCATTAAATGTATCTGGGGAAATGGATGGGGTAACTCTATTTCTAAAATTATTACAATTTGTTTCTCTTTTTATCACTTGCCACGCTGCTTTTACTTTATTGTTTGAGTTTAGAATATAAGATTCATTATACTTGATTTTTGCATGTTTTAGTTCTTTTCTATAGTAAAGTCTAATTCTTAAAAATGAGGCTCTGTGTTCTAAACCCAAAGATGCTCTATCTCTAAGCATAATAACATAATTTCTTAACTTAGCAAGTTCAGGGGTAAACCATTTTTTATTTTTTACCTTTACCACCAATTCTAGTGTTTTTACATTTAATGGGGCAACAGCTGTTGTAATAGAAGCCAAGCTTTCTAATAAATAAATCCAGAGTGCATTCAACATTTAAGTGCTTGTTATAGATATCCTCCCATCCTTCGGTTACCAATCTCTCCCTCAATGCATGAATACATGTTTGGGTAATCAATCTGTAGGACTGATCAGTGTGACTCATACCCAACCCAGAAGATATATTACTCTTGTTTATTTTCAGCCACAGTATATCATGATCAGACATTGATGTTTTAATAATTCCCTTATCACTAACACAGCTACTATAATTAGAAATTGCATTGTCAATACAAGCCCTTTTGCGAGTATTTTCTGAGAACAAACAATATGAGTTATATTCTCTTAATAAATTAACAAACGTATGTACAATTGGTATATCTTTCCTTATATCTATGTTAAAATCACCAAGAATGAAAAAACGACTTTTCTTATGTATAAGTGAATTTAGCAGATTCTCTAGGATTTCTACAAAAAGGGAAAGATTTGATTTAGCACAATATATAGACAGTACAATTAGGTTACAATCAATCAGCTTGATTGCACATGCTTCAAAAGCTGTGTCAACAGCAAACATCAGAGTGTGGCAGATAAAAACTTAGAGGCCGGTTCGATACAATTGGATTTAGATTGACATTACAGTTTAATACTTTACCAGAAGGCCTAGTAGGGTCTAAATTAACTACAATACCATCATGGTCAGAAAAAGGGAAAACAAATGAATTGACAGATAGAATTCTATTAAAATTACAGTTTACAAAAATATTATCCTAGCAGTTTTTTCCTCTAGTAGGTGCCTTGTTTACACAATAAAAATCAAACTGTCTTATAGTTCAGTTTGAACATTTAAATTTGATTTTATTTAAAACTTTACCTTAATAAGATAAAGAAAGTGAAGAAAAATTAAATTCTGACATTCTACAAAAATATTTATATAATTGAATATAAAGTTGATTTTTGTTTGAAAAGGCTATTTTCGAAAGACTCGGTACTTGTTTTCAAACTACTAAATTAATAATAAAAATCAAGAATTAGTGTAGACAAGGAGTTATTATAAGAAATATTATTTTCATTATTCATCTACAGCAACTATCACTATTTTTCCCTTAGAAGATTAAAATCTCACCAAAATTACAGTAGCTAAACAAAGGAATTTTTATTAATAAACTGTGTTCAACATTTATGCGTTTTGATTATTTTATTACAAAACCTTTATGAAGGTGTCCACCTAAAGAGTATCCATGATAAAATGAATTATTATTCCCAATTGGAAAAATAGCTGATACAGTTACAAGCTACAGCGTACTGCAGCAGTTTCCATGGTGATGGCACGACTACTGCCAGAGTATGAGCATCTGCTCTACCTCGGTCCTCACCGTGCAAGTGCCCATTCCCATTGCTCAGTTCCCAGCGGACTGAGATAGCTGTCGGGTAGCTTAGTCACGGATTGACGGGTGTGAGCACCTGAGGTACGTCCCACACCAGGGATATGGTTGTGTCGGCTCTCTGCCTCTATTCCGTATCACACGGATTCGGGAGTGGACAGGCCCCCTGCCTCTTTCTTCGAGGCACCATTAGGGGCCAGTGAGTACAGAATATAAATGAATTAATAAATAATTTATATTCTGTACTTCACTGCTAGGGGCTGTCTTGCCGAGGGACAGTGCCCGTTGCTCTAGTCACCATTGTGTGGCCGTACCCTCAGCAACAGTACCAGTCCAGAGCTTCTACTGGCACTCCTCCGCTATCACACAAGTCAGGGTACGCCCTACTTCGAGTGTTAAATCGCTAAATGCATATTTTTAATAATCAGGAAAAAGTTGGAGAATCTCTCCATTTAAATTTGTTGTATCCCTGTAAGTTTAAAAGCCGGGTGCCGGTTGTACCTCAGGGCCAGTATCCCCTAGAACTGAGGCCCCTGATACCCAATCCCTGAACTCCGACCAGGGCAGTGGGCGCATGCTCCTTAAAAAAGCTGCCATTTTAAAAAATGGTGGACTTTTTTTTGCTGTGTACACCACTTTTGGTATTGCAAAATTGATGTAACAACCATGTTTTATTCTGCAGTATTAGGATGCAGCCTTAAATTAATACATTTTAGCTGTCGTAAAGGTTGAATATCTTAGAAAAAATAAATAAAATCAGCCTAAAACTAATTTTAATCACCTGTTTCTACTACTAATTTTTAAAACTTTTGTTGTTTCTTTTTTCAACATAGTTTCACAATTAAATATATTTTGCACCATAAATAGCACTTACTGTTGGCACAGAAGTTATTTGCACCCCAGTTTCAAAGGGGTTTTCTAAGGAACTAAGAGGCCTACAAAAATTATAATCACACCATTGTTTTCCTCGTTTAACCCTAAATTCATAACCTTAAATTTTTGTCGCACTATTCATAAGCATTCGTCTCTCAGACTACTCCAGGTAACAAAATAAAACAAAATTGTAAATGAACAGTTATTTTAATAAAACTTATAGAACATGTAAATACATCAATTTAAAAGAATATCATGTGTTTTTTTCTTGATTAGTTAATTTTAAATGCAATTTACACAGACTTTTCCCTGATGTTCTAAGCACACGAAGCGCTGACACTTAAAACATTTAAAACGTGTCATTCTTCTTTTTTTCGAAGGACAGAAGAAACAAATCTTCCTTTGTTGTGTTCCTTGAGGTTCTTCTTCAACAGTAGGTGCTTTTTGACCAAGGATGTCTTCAATTTTTGTCTTTAAGTGACGCTGTAAAGTTGGAAGTTGTATTCGCTCTTGTAACCATGGTAACATGAGTTCTTCACTCAATGTTTTTGCAAACTCACGGCGTACTACTGATTGTTTTTGTTTTGCCACCATGTTATGTACATAAATAACAAATGTGTTTACCAAAGTGTCATTTATCATACCATAAAAAAAACATAAGGGCCATCTCTATGTCTTTCTGCTACAACTCATGATACTGGTCATTTCATCGAATGCATCAACTGCACCTTTAGTTGCGTTATAGAGCATAACTATGTCTGGCATTCCAGTTTCTTGAGAAATGGTGCCTTTTTCGTGTGTATTGGAAAGTAAATAGACAATTTTGTTGGACTTTGCTTTGTAAGAAACCAAAACATTTTCTTTGTTGTTACAAAACATGGACGAATTTAGCTTCCTTGATTTATTGTCTTGCATTTCTTTTGGGATTTCCTTTTTGTCTGATCCTAAAGTACCAACAACAGTTAACTTATGGTTGGTCAACATGTCATTAGCTAAAGGAACCGATGTAAACCAATTATCCATGGTCACGTTTCTGTTCGTGCCATGGATACTCTTTGTTATATTTTTTACGAAGTAGGCACCTAGAGGAAGTCCTGTTGTGTTAGTATTTTTCCCTAAATAGGGAATTGCGTCTATCATATATTTTGTTTTTACATCACACAACAGGACAATTTTAAGCCCATATTTGTTGGGTTTAGATGGCAAACCATTCGTCTACTAGGCGACGCTCTAAAAACGAACACCTACACTAATCATAATCTTTCGTCTGTCATACGACGTAACAAACTTATGGTGCAACAACTACGCTACTGCTGGAAAATGGTGGCCAAATGTATAGCCAAGACTAATAGGATGTCTGGAGGGACGATTAGACAAGGGGGTGGGGGAAGACAGGCCCGCCAACCACTAAAAACTTAAATTTCCCGAAACTCCCGTCGTCTGAGAGACGAATGCTTATGAATCCAGGGTTAATTGTACCTTATGACATATACATTTTTAAACTGTATTACAAGTTTTAATAATTTCTATCCTAGTTGGGACAAAAAAGTACCGGAATTTTAACTAGTTTTCACTGTACATCAAATTTACATCGTTAATACTCAAAAACCCGTTAATGTCTCACATTTATACTTTAATACGTGATTGATAAAAATGTTTCCTGTATGTTTATAAAATGTTAGAATTTCAACTTTTCAAGAAAAAAAAGTTCTTATCATTTAAGTTACCTTAAACATTGTTGGCATTAGTTTGTAACAATGAAAACATTCGCTCATCTACACTCATCACACTCATTCGAAATCCATATTCGCCCCTATCTTGACGATCAGTGTTTTAAGAATAAATAAATTATACATCATTTATTACAATTGTTCCTAACCTACAATTATATGCCAACCTCTACTGACCAATTAATTAATATAAATTATTAAAAACTAAGAAAACATAACTAATTAAATAATATTGATAACTGGTACAAAAAAAATTGATCTATTGTAAATAAGCCATTACTGTTGGCACACAATTATAGGTTAGGCCGACTGTTTGACAACAATGCAACGGCTGTGATTTTTACGAACAGCTGACCATTATTATGCAAATTCCTCCACCGACACTGGATGGAGGAAGATAAGTTAAATAATTATGTTATCGGTAATAATCTAAAACTTGCTTCAGCTTTTAGTAGAATAAATAAAGCACATGGTGGTGTCGCAAAATTCGACAGAGTGACAGACGACATTCAGGTTTTAAGTAAAGGGTTGAATAAAAAAGACCATCTCCTGGTAGTAGCCGGCACTAATAATATAGAATCAACAGGGATTAAGCGGCTGGTCAACGACGTACGAAAAGTCATAGCTAAAACCAAGCATACAAACCTTCTACTGGCAACCGTTCCTATGCGGCATGACAATCCAAACCTGGACTTGAAAATAAGTGTTGTAAACTACGAACTTGAAAAAGTCGCAAATCAAACCAGTACGAATTTGCTTCAATTACACCTGCTACCAAGACATTTGTACTCTAATGGAGGAATACATTTCAACAAAAGGGGGAAAATAATTATGGCCAAAATGGTTGCAAATACCCTAAGAAGTCATCATCATAAATCTTAAGTACCAAAATTTGAACAAAACTCATACAAAGATAAAATCAATATAGTTGTGGCTGATATATGTGATGTAATCGACCAACTGAAGAACGACCCTACAGTAGCTTTTGCCCACACAATATCTTCTGATTTCAATCATCAAAAACACATGTCGGCTGGAGTGGCAGTCAAGTTTGGGGAAAATTTTGGAAAGCCTACAAATGCTGACTATGTAAACACCAAACTAACCTGTCAGCGTAAGGATGAAGGAGCTTTTGTCTACAGCCTGGTGACAAAGGAAAACTACTGGGGAAAACCAACTGAAGAAGATTATAACCTGGCGTGTTTACAACTAACCCACGAATTCAAGAAGAGGAACCTGAAGACCTTGGTGTGCTCCCCCATGGGTTGCGTCAGAGATCTGATCAAACTGGATCACTTCATGAAGAACATTACCAATTTCCAGAAGGACACTAATGCCACTATATACATAGTCAACTATCCGCAAGAAGAGTTTTAAGAAGGGGCCTATCTCATTCGGACTTTGTAAACAGACTGAAGGAACTGAAGGTGAATCCTGGCGGTTCTCCTGAATCGACTCCAAACACCAACAACACCTCATTTTTGGAAGATAACAGGGAAACTGTGGAGCAGCCATCCTCGGAACAGTCATCACCTACTCATTCAGGTGATAAACATCAGTTTCCATTGAGTGGTTTGGTATTAAATAATGATGGTTTGTTGTCTCCGGGAAACGACATGGTTTCATGTCAAGATCATCCTCCTCCATCTCAGACTTGTGCAGAGTAAGTAATCTTTTAGGTTGTAATAGTAAACAAATTGATGGATGTCATATAGAAGTAACCGATAAACTTAAAATTAATGCTTACCACCAAAATTGTCAAAGCCTTTTTAACAAGGTTCCTCTTCTTGATAGAGTATCTTGTGATTTAAAGTTAGATATATTGTGTGTTACAGAACACTGGATGGAGGAAGATGAGTTAAATAATTATGTTATCGGTAATAATCTAAAACTTGCTTCAGCTTTTAGTAGAATAAATAAAGCACATGGTGGTGTTGCAATATTTACAAAATATGATCAAAATGGTTTCAGGGTTTTAAATGAGTTAAATAATATGTCAATTGAAATTGACTGTGAATTAGCAAGTATTCTTATAATTGATATAAATATAATAATAGTCACAATTTATCGGAGTCCTAATGGTGATGTGAGTGTCTTTTTTGAAATAATAGAGAAATTGATAACTTATATTAATAGATTGAATAAGCAAGCCATTGTCTTTGGAGATTTTAATATAAATTTTTTGGTTCAAAGTAGAGTCCAGGAAAATTTTATAAACTTGTTTACAATGTACGGATTTTATCAAACCATTTTTGAACCTACTCGAAACAAAAATTGTCTTGACAATGTATTTACCTCTCTAAAATCAGATTATGATTGCACTGTAGTAAATAATCACATCAGTGTCAGTGATCACCTTGGACAGCTGTTTTCATTTTGTGTAAATAATTGTAATGATTTAGTCTTAGATAAAACCAATGGTCAAGCTACAAAAGTTATAATTAACGATAATACACTGAGAGAATTCAGATATCATTTAAATAAAGAGAGCTGGAGTGAAATTTTTATAGAAAGTAATAACATTAATGTAAATTTTGAAAATTTCATGAATACATTGATGTTTTATTATAATTTATCTTTTCTAAAATGTTTTTCTAATAACGGTGTAAGAAAAAATTTTCCCAAGCGCTCATCAAAAGTTAATTGGTATAATTCTGAACTAAAGATTATGAAAGAAAGATTAGATTTCCTGTATCACCTTTACAAATCAACCGGTAATTTGTGTTATTATGAAGATTATAAAAATAGTAAAATTCTTTATAGATTGAAGGTAAGACAAGCCAAAAAGCAGGCCAATGTTCTTTATACAGGGTGTTCTGAAAAAAGGTGCCCATAAGGCAGGGCGTGATTCCTCACATCAAAAGAAGAAAAAAAGTTCTAATTAACATAGGTCCGAAAATGTTTCGTTAGAGAGTTACGGCTAGCGAAAGATTTCGCCTGAATTTCAGTTCCCCTGCTGAAACGAAGCCCTACGGGTATTTGTTGGCTGTTAATTAAGATGTACAATTTAGCGTTCTTTATGTAAAATGAACTGAAAAATTGAATAAAACTGTTTCCAGACCTGTAGCTGCAGTAGTTTTTATGATATGTGACGAAATACGCGAAACTTGGTCCCGAAAAGCAAGTTTCTTTTAGGTTTGAAGCAGATTTACTATGTTAAATGTACAATAAACCCAAATTTTTTTTACAGAACTTTTAGAAAATTTAATTTCGAAGAGAAAGATGTAAAATAAGTCTATAATAGACAAACGCAACCTTTAAAAAATAATCCTTAATTAGCCTACATACAAAACGCATGAAAAATAGACAAATCTGTTAAGCTCTCTACAAATGTAATATTGAAATTAAAACAGCTGTTGTAATAAAACAAATTAATGACTTACTAATATTTTTTATCAAGTAAACATTTTTAACAATCATAAATTATCATACATAAAAAAGTTATCTGAATTATCATTCAACAAAAAAGTTACACTTGTCCTAAAAAACTAACCACGTCACAGTAGATTTTCAAAATGTTTCCCCTCATTCAAAATACAAGCATTCAGCCGTCTTCTCATAGACTACCGAACTCTTTCGAAGATCCCAGGTGTCTCACGTATCCTTTGAATCCCATTAATAATCCTTGTGCGCAACTCTTCTATGGTATCCACAGGCGAGTCGTAGACAAGCGACTTTAAATGTCCCCATAAGAAAAAGTCAAGAGGATTGAGGTCAGGTGACCTTGCAGGCCATGCTACTGGGGCTCCTCGACCAATCCATCTGTTTGGATATGCTTCATTTAAAAATTCTCTTACTTTTAATGTGTAATGAGCTGGAGCTCCATCCTGCATGAACCACATTTTGTTGCGTGTGTATAGTGGCACATCTTCGAGTAACTCATTCAGATCAGTCGTCAAGAAATGTAAATAATTTTCACCATTGAGCCTATCAGGTAAAAAACGAATAAAAATTTTATCACCCAGAATAGCAGCCCATACGTTTATGGAAAACTGATATTGGTGACGGTTCTCTGAAATAGCATGTGGATTTTCAATTGCCCAAATGTGAGTATTGTGGGTGTTAAGAATAGCCATTCTTGAAAATTTTGCTTCATCAGTAAAGATAATGTTATTTAAAAAATGTGGATTTCTGCACCTTTGGATAAGCCATTGGCATTGCTGAACACGAGGAAAGTATTCTCGAGGCAAAAGAGCCTGGACCCTTTGATAGTGATAAGAATGCAACTGCTGCTCATGTAAAATCTTCCAGACAATTGAATTACTAACACCGAAATCCAAGGCTAGTTCTCTAGTACTTCTTCCAGGATGATTCTCTATTTCGTCCAACACGCCCTCCTCCAATTCAGCTGTACACATTGTACGTGGCCGTCCTGATCTACCAACTTTTCCAGGTTTAAAGGTTCCCGTCTCGCTTAGCCTTCTATGAATGGAAGAAAACATTTTATGAGTCGGTAACTGTCTACGAGGAAAGTGTTCCTGATAGAGTCGTCTAGCCTCACGACTGTTGCAATGTGCAAGACCATACATTAAATGCATGTCTGCCATTTCACCATTAGTGTACATAATATTCATATTACCTGCCATGATGAATAAGATATTATTAGCTATCAAAAATTAACTGCAACGGCACTTGCACTAACTTGTATTAAAGTACAGATCAACACACGCACATAATGAGCAATGGAAAAATAGCTGCTTGTCATGTTTATTTAAATTATTATAAACAATGTTACATTGTTTAAACATATGTTTTAAATAGAAATTATTTTGTTCCTTAAATCATATGTTTTAATACAGCAGCTGTTTTAATTTCAATATTACATTTGTAGAGAGCTTAACAGATTTTGTCTATTTTTCATGCGTTTCATGCGTATGTAGGCTAATTAAGGATTATTTTTTAAAGGTTGCGTTTGTCTATTATAGACTTATTTTACATCTTTCTCTTCAAAATTAAATTTTCTAAAAGTTCTGTAAAAAAAATTTGGGTTTATTGTACATTTAACATAGTAAATCTGCTTCTAACCTAAAAGGAACTTGTTTTTCGGGACCAAGTTTCGCGTATTTCGTCAAATATCTTAAAAACTACTGCAGCTACAGGTCTGGAAACGGTTTTATTCAATTTTTCAGTTCATTTTACATAAAGAACGCTAAATTGTACATCTTAATTAACAGCCAACAAATACCCGTAGGGCTTCGTTTCAGCAGGGGAACTGAAATTCAGGCGAAATCTTTCGCTAGCCGTAACTCGCTAACGAAGCATTTTCGGACCTATGTTAATTAGAACTTTTTTTCTTCTTTTGATGTGACGAATCACGCCCTGCCTTATGGGCACCTTTTTTCAGAACACCCTGTATAAAACACTCGGATAACAAAAGTAAGGCACTCTGGAGTATTGTAAATAGAAATAGGAAAGTCCACAGCTCAAGTGTAAATATTGATCCAGATGAGTTTAACGATTTTTTTGTTGGTGTAGCTAACGAGAAGGAGCATGTAAATAGTAAAAATGATGTTATCGTAAGTAGTTGTGATAATATTGTTAGTTTGAATTTTAAGGATTACCTCAATAAGGAATTTGTACCAGATGGAATATACTTGTCTAACTTTAGTATAGTAACTGAAATTGAAGTTATAAAAACTGTAAAAGACCTAGCCTCTAAAAAAAAGTAAAGATCACTTTGGTTTATCAAATAGTTTAGTTAAAGATACAATCAAGTACTTTGCCAGGCCTTTAACTTTATTGATTAACAATAGTTTCAAACAAGGATTATTTCCTGATATTTTAAAAATTACTAAAGTACATCCCATTTTTAAAAAAGGATCAAAAGAACAACTGGGCAATTACAGACCTGTAGCAATAGTGCCAGTGTTTTCTAAAATAATAGAAGTCATAATAGGTAAACAGCTTATGAATTAATCTTAGAACTTAGGCTTAAGCGGCCGGTGTCATAACTAGAATCTACAGTTTCCGGTGACAACCGCGTCAAGGTAATATCTACAATATTTACAAGATGACCAGACGTTTCGCCCATACTGTGATGTGGCATCCTCAGTGGTTTCTCTGAGACAGTCTCAGAGAAACCACTGAGGATGCCACATCACAGTATGGGCGAAACGTCTGGTCATCTTGTAAATATTGTAGATATTACCTTGACGCGGTTGTCACCGGAAACTGTAGATTCTAGCTTATGAATTATTTAGAATGTAATAACTTATTATGTAAAGAACAGTTTGGTTTCTGTAAAGGGCTGGCCACAACACATGCAATAATTTCTTTGGTGGATAAAGTTCTTGACTGTTATGAGAAAAAAAGCTTTGCTGCAGTCACCTTCTGTGATCTCAGCAAAGCTTTTGATCGGGTTTCACATGATAAATTAATTCAGAAATTGGAACACTATAAGGTTACGGGTAATTCTTTAAATATATTAAAATCATACTTAGAAAATAGGAAACAGTATGTGGTCACACAAAACGGGTTATCTAGCAATAGAAATGTGACAGATGGGGTCCCTCAGGGATCTGTGTTGGGGCCATTGTTGTTTCTGGTTGCAATTAATGATCTAAAATCTAATGTTCCAGCAGATGTTGTACTTTATGCAGATGATACAACTATAATTACAAGGAATTCAAATTATGAACGGTTATTAGAAGAAGTAAATTGTAATGTTAATATAGTCGAAAATTGGCTTGGAGAAAATAATTTAATTTTGAATAAAGATAAAACAAATACTGTAATATTCAGTCTTAGAAATTATCCAAATAACACTGAATCACAACATTCCAAATGTTTAGGCTTAACCTTTGATACTAAGTTGAATTGGCACCAACATATAATCAACCTTAAGAGAAAATTGAGCTCAAGCATATTTGCACTTAAGCGTCTAACAGGTGAAATTGATAGGGAATCACTCATACAGGCCTATTATGGGGTTTTTCACTGCCACTTGAACTACGGTTTAATTGTTTGGGGGTCTTCTTCACACACAGAGGAAGTATTCATTATGCAAAAGAAAGCTTTAAGAGTGATCTCAGGAGCAGAAAGCCTTGATCACTGCCAACAAATATTTATTAGTTTTAATATTTTAACATTATACTCCTTATATATATACCAATGTATAATGTACTTAAGGAGCAATGTAAATGAGATTAGTTGCAGAAGTGATGTGCATAATTATTTTACAAGAAATAAAAATAATCTAGATTTACCATATGTTAGATTAGAAAAAACTAGTAAAAGCTCATTAATTATAGGTAGTAAGTTCTACAATAAGTTGCTGTTAGATTTAAGACTACTACCTAATAATGAATTTAAGTTTAGATTAAAAGGGTTTCTTTGTAGAATAGCATTCTATTGTATTCAAGATTTTGAAAAGTGCACATGGACAATACAAGACTTTTGACTAATTAACTCTAACTATTAAGTTTTTGACGTTCAATGTATTTTATGAAATATTGTTTGAAAAAAAAATAAATTATACTTCAAGAGTGTATGTTTTAGCGAAGTTAAAAAACAATCGTCTGAAAAGTGTACAGAACAAATAGTAGCATTTTGTACATTTATTTTGTCAGCCCTTTTACATAAAGAAAGCGACTGTTTTTTAAGTCCCTGTATTTAGGGAATTTGTAATATTTTATTTCTGACCCTTTAGTTTTTCGATTATTGTTATAACAACCAAATATAGCATAGTTTGGTATATTTTAAAAAATTCTAATATATTGGTTTATGAATACAAAAATAATTACTACATAACAACAATGTCAGAATAATAGAAACTAACAGGATTAAAAAAGCTAGTTGTTGATAATAAAAATTCTGTCAACTGTTTTGAAGCATATGGAAGTTAACATGTTACCTTATTCTTCCAGCACGACTCAGACAAAAAATTCACACACAGTGGCACAACAAACCTTCCTTCGGTTTGTATAAACAACTACAGTATAGACCTATACGACAATATTCATGTAATATTCAATAATATAAATTTAATAAAATATCAGAAACAGTCCTGCACACTAACAGAAAATGACTGAAAAGGATTGGTGGGGCGATAGGGCTAGGGTGAGTAGTTTAGAGTGCATGTTGCTACAGAAGTGTCTCAACATTGGCGAGCAAACGCGTCTCGCAGGTGATGTCACAGATGCAGGCGCCCTGCTGCAATCCACCTTACAGGCTGCACATGAGCACATCTATTAGTCCTTCCACCATGGGTACAGCTAGTAGTGGATGAAATCTTCTATAACTTACAACTTGGTGACCTCGCCATTCTTCACGAAGACAATCTTCCTCCATTGCAGTGATAGATGAGCCGTTTCGTCAAGACCTTGACCGGCAAAGACGGAGTCATTAAGGTTGCTGAAGTGAGAACTGCTTACAATAATTTCCTTTGGTCATCAAGCTTACGCCACTACCCTTTGATTGAAGATCTATTCTTCAACCAATGTGTTTCTCTTCAATTATAAACCCCCTTTTAATTAATTAAAATTTTATTTTTATCTGTCTATTGAGCAAGCGGTTTGTTTTTAATGTTTCGTTTTGTTGAACCAAACAGTTCAAGGAGGCCTTTGTGTTGTGTAAATACAAACATTTAAGTGATTTAGTAATAATTTTGTTTTAAGTTTAAATAACACACTTTTAAAGGAAATTTATTCTTTGTGCCCATTACGGCTTTCCAGTTCAGACAAAATACCCTTTACATTACCCATTGCTGGCTATACGGAGGTCAGCCTCAAAAGGACATTATTCATATTGATGTCAACATTGTAGGTTTTTTTAAGAAATAATGGATAGTTATTATGACTCCCATTCTTTGAGGCAATCTACCCCTTTTCAAAGTCATAAATCAAAACATTTATTTGCACAGAACATCGTTTATGTTACAAAGATAACTACAATTGGTGCATTGTCACATTACACTTAACCTAGGACAATAAAAATGAAATACAGATCTTACAATGATCATTGTCAAGATTAAATTTTAATAAAATTGTTGTTTTTTTAAGGGTTATTTGCTTCTCTAAATCTACAATTAACTGATAGAATAAAACAAAATGATAGGATCTGGGATATGGTAGAACATGATCTTTTGTTATTTTACCATTCAAAATAATTATCATCGCACTAACATTACAAAATCTTTGTATCATCCAACATTTATTTTGTACTATAATAAGCTTTTTGTAATAGAATTTGTTTAATTAGATTATCAAACTGAGAGTTATTGAGTTGTTTAGTTAACTCGTCGGTTTTATTATACCTTTTTATTCCTATGTAAAGGTGATTTTTTTTCGAATTTTGTTTTGTTTTGGACTGGATAGCTGAGCATTTCATATGTCTTGTATTGTAGTCATGATTTAATTTAAATTGTTGGAATATTTCGGGGGTTTTGTGAACAAATTTAAGAATTTCCAAAATGTATAAGCTTGGTAGTGTTAATATTTCTAAATTCCTAAACAAGGGTCTGCAGTTTGCTCTATAATTACTTTTGGATATTATTCTTATCAAAGTTTTTTGAAGTTTAAATGCTTTATCAAAATCTGTAGACGAGCCCCACGCAGTGATGCCATACTTGAGAATTGATTGTATGTATCCATAATAAACAGTTTTACAGGTTACAAGTGAAGTTGAGTCTGATAATATTTTGAAAACAAATCTATAAGTACTCAATCTGCTTAGTAGATAATTAATATGAATTTTCCAATTGAGATTTTTGTCAATGTATACACCAAGAAATTTGTGGTATTCTACAAAATTTATATTACCTACATTTAATATTTCATTTTTTCTTTTATTACTTGTTCTAAAATATATGATATTGTTTTTTTTATGGTTAAGTAATAGGCAATTTTTGAGAAACCAATTGTATAGTTCTTTTATTGTGTCTTTTATATTATTATAAAAGAGTCTTTTATATTATTATTATATAAGTTTAGACAATTTTTCGGCTAGCATAGCGCTTGTATCATCAGCAAATATTGTAAACCTTCCAAAAACTTCGGATGGCAAATCATTTATGTAAATAAGAAAATATATAGGCCCAAGTATAGTACCCTGTGGGACTCTATATTTAATTTTACTCCATTTAGATTTAAAGGTTACTGTATTCTCTATAAGTACGGTTCTTTGATATCGTTCTAATAAGTATGATTCCAAGAGAGTATAGGCTTTATCAGCTATTCCTAGGTTCCTTATTTTCCTAAGTAGTAATCTATGGTCTACACAATCGAATGCCTTGGATAGGTCACAAAAAAATGCCTGCGTAGACATGGATCCATCCAAAGCTTTGGAAATTTCATTTATAAAAGAGATGCTTGTTCAATTTTTTTCCTTTTCTGAATCCAAATTTCTCATCACAAAACAGACCATTATCCTCCAAATATTTCACTAATGTATGTTTAATCACTTTTTCAAAGATTTTTTATATATTGCTTAACAATGAAATTGGACAATAATTTGTAATATCCTTTGTAGATCCTTTTTTGAAGATGGGTTTTATTTCTGACAGTTTCAATTTACTGGGAAAAACGCCAGTCTTAAATGACTGCTTTACAATGAGTGTTATGACTGGACTTATAATTTCAGATGATAACTTCAATAACACAACTGGTATTTCATCCCAACCACAAGATGAAGTATTTTTTAAGCTTATAATAATCTTTTTTACTTCACCAATTGTGATTGGACAAAAGTCTTTAAGTTTTTCTGTTTGTACTGTGACTTTATTAAATAACATTGGATTAACATTGGGCATTTTAAGAGAATTTGTTACATTGGAATAATGAGTGTTAAAGACTTCTGCTAACTGTTTTGGATTCCTAATTTCTTTGTTCTGCAGCTTCAAAACAACTTTATTGCATCTTTTTGTTCAAAATAAATTTATTTTTTTACTACTGCCCAACTTGCTTTAGATTTATTTTGAGAATTTTTTAGGAATTTATCATTTTGCAATCTCTTAGCAGTTTTAACTATATTATTGAAAATTTTTTATATCTCTTTACATGATTTAAGAATGAAGGATTTTCACTCCTTTTTGCCAGCTTGTGTAGTTATCTTTTTTTAGCAACAGAAACTTTTATACCTTTTGCTATCCAAAATGTTTTCTTATTATCTTTTTAATTAATTGATTTATTCGGAAAGAATTCGTTCATGCATAAAACAACTTTTTTAGAAATTCCTTGTAATTGTTATCTACTGAATCCTTAAAAACTATATCATCCGCTACCAAACTTAATTTATCCAGAAAACATTTTTTATTATTGTCATCATATATTTTTACTTTAATATGTCTTTTACTTTTAAGGCTACAATTTAGTAATTTAATCAATAGGGAATTGTAATCTGACATAGAAATAGCTATATTAGACAGGATAGTTTCTCCATAATTCGAGCTAACAAGAATATTATCTATACAGCTACTAGTGCTTGATGTTATTCTTGTTGGTTCTTTATTAGTAATTATAAACCCATACTGTTTTGCAATGTTTTGAAAGGCATTAGAGTTTAGATCATTTTTTAAAAGATTTATATTAAAATCAGCAGCAATTAATACACGCTTCAATTTGTTTTCCTTTTCAAGTTTTTGTAAGAGAAGTTCAAACTTCTGTAAGAACAAAACTGTGAACTGATGTTTAGGTATTCTATAAATAGATATTATAATACAGTTCAAAGACTCTATTTCAATATAGGAACCCTCAAGCACTAAATGAATAAATGCTTTATTTTCTCAAGCTTATACTCTATTACATTTTGCTTCTTTTTTTAAACAAATATTAGATACAATCACAAAATAATTAATTTATTACTTCTTGAGAAAATATAGGGCCTCTGAGGCAAATGCCAGATTAGAGGTTCCTTATATGAATTTTTACAACAAAAGAAAATATCAGCGTTCAGAAAATAACAAAAGCATAATTAATTAAATACAGTCTCTAGAATTTTTAAGGGGATTCTGGACACACATTTTGCCAAAAATGTCAAATTATTACAGTTTTTTTTTTTTATTTATTTTTGCTCCGTGGACATTTCTCTACAAGAAAACATTAGATTTAGTGTTTTTGGACCTTATTTCCTAAAGAAAAATTAAATTTTCATTAGGTACTACACGGGCACCAGCGGCAACAAAGTTAGCTATTTGTTGCCCAGAGATAAGATCCCACTGAAAATAATAATAATAATAATAATAATAATAATAATAATTTTTATTTGCCACACAAATTTTACATCATTGACAATGTCATAGCAGCAGCTATTGCAATAGCTTGTGTCATACATACTAATTACTAAAATTAGACTGTTTATGAATCTACCAGTAGACTTTAAAGTCAAATTAGTAATAAAAAATGTGTACTTTAAAAATTAAAAATTAAGGTCAATTGCGTTAAAAAATTCATCTAAATTGTAAAATGGGTTTTTTAAAAGCCAGCAGTAAAATTTATTTTTGAATTCAGAAAAAGAGTACTGATTAATTTTAGGTTCCAAAAAATTGTAAATTTTAAGGGACAATACTATATGACTATCCAGAGTCTTATTCAAACGATAAAAGTCAATTTTAGCATTTTTCTTTCCACGTGTATTATAGTTATGGAAAGATTGTTTGAATTTTAAGAATTCTGAATTTGTAATAGTATAAGTAACCAAGTCAAATATGTAAAGATTTATAATGGTTTGAAATTGGAAATCAATAAAAAGTGGTTTGCAGTGTTCTCTGGAGTCACATTTCTTAAGAACTCTTAAAGCTTTTTTTTGTAAAGTTAATAGTTCTTTAATTCTGGTACAATTACCATAAAGAACTAAACCGTACCTGAATACAGACTGAAAATATGCAAAATAGGCTGTTCTTATATAAATTTTTGGTACAATATCGTTCAATCTATTCAAAAGATAAATTACCCTTGATAGTCGTTTATTTAAATAGTCTATGTGATCGTTCCAGGTTAGCTGATTGTCAATATAAACCCCCAAAAATTTAATCGAATCCACAAAATTTTCATCCAATGAAATAGAACTAGGCTTAAGATGAAATAGTATGTTTTTTGTTTTATTACAATTTAGCAAAAATCCATTCGAATTAAACCAATTTAAAGCTTTAGAAAGAGTCTCATTAGCCATAATTTCCAGATCATTAATGTTTTTGCTTACGTTAAAGAAAGTTGTGTCATCGGCGTAAAGAATAATTTTAGAATCAATTGTCGATGGAAGATCATTGATATATATCAAAAATAGGAGGGGACCCAGGACAGAGCCCTGTGGGACACCCCACTCCACTTTCAATTCTTTTGACCACCTTCCATTGACACAAACGGTTTGCCTACGGTTGTTTAAATAGGATTCAAAAAATTTTAAAGATGGTTTACAGAAACCATAATGTTTTAATTTTGCAATTAGAATTTTACTTTCAACACAATCAAAAGCCTTGCTCAGATCACAAAAAGTGGCCTGCGCAAAGGCTTTGTCTTCAAAAGATAGGTGAATTTGTCTGACTAAGTTATCTAAAGCATTGAACGTTGATCTGCCCTGTCTAAAGCCGAATTGTGATGAATTAAAAATATTGTTGTTTTCTAAAAATGAGTAAATTTGTTTGTATACTAACTGTTCAATTAATTTTCCAAGTACCGGGATTATTGATATAGGTCGATAGCTCTGAGGATTGTGTTTTGGTCCATTTTTGTAAATATGGGGGCCTATTTGAGGCCATTAGTGTCTATAATACAGTTTACCTAAAGATGTGTTCCAATTATCAAGAAACATCTGGCATCAAATTAGGAAAGTTTAGTTCTTTGATTGCCAAAAGGTTGGACAAATCCCGTCTTCGACTATCATAGGCCAGAAAAAAAGAAAAAAACCACCTACAGGAAAAAATTAAAGCAAGCTCAGATGGAAGAAGAGGAGAGGATTAAAGACAAAGAAGGACAGATGTATGGAGCTGGAGAGTTTTGAGGCATGTAATTTATGTGTTTGTTCATCTTGTTCTAAAATAATGTTACGTTCCACTCTAAGCAAAATAATCATGGTTTCTTATGTAAATGAAAAATTATTTTCAGTAGACTATACAGTAGGCCTATGGTAAGAAAGTATTGTTGTTAGTGATAATGGTAGAGAATTATTGTTTATTGAATTAAATTTATATAGGTTAGTTTGTGTTTATTTTCTTCAGTTTGTTTCTTTACAAAAACTAACAAAACTTTAAATGTCATTTTCCGAAAATCACATTTTACAGTGTTTTGTAAAGAATACATTTGAATAACTCAGGTAATAATCAAGATATCAAGCTGAAAATTTTACCACATGTTTTTGATAATATAAAGCAACTTTTTGGGTATAATTAAGTGTCTAGCATTAGTAGATTTTAAAATAAAAATTGTTTTATAATGTGTGCTGATAAAAATTTTTAAAAACAATTTTTCAACCTGGTTAAAAAATAATATATGCATGGTATGGTCAAACAAATACCCAAAAATTAAGATAGTACCCATGGCTACAAAATGACACAAATTTGAAGGTGTTAGGTCAAATATTAGTCAAGTTATATCAATAATAAAAAAGTGTTATATTTTGCTGAATAAAAAATTATAAAATGGTACGTATGGTATTTATACGTCCTTCCACCACTTAATAAGGGGTTTCTAAACCCAATCAATGTTAAAAAAATACTAAAAGTCTTCTTTCATCAAAACTAAAAAAAGGTATGTCTGAGTCCAGAATCCCCTTAACCCTCGAGCGGGCGCTTCACTTATAAAATGGGAGCGGGCGCATGCGGAGTTTTATTCCGCAACACTAAATTGCACAAATTTTACCCATTTTACTTCTGGTTATAACGCAATATTTTATTTAAATGTTGAATAACTTTATTATGAACCAAATGTCATTGTTAATAACATTAATTGTTCAACTAAATATAAGTAATATTTTAATTAAACAAATTAAGTAATTTTCTAGTATAAAGAGGGTATCACTGTTGGTGTTATGTGAGAGGGCGCATGCGGAGTTTTGCTCCGCAATAATGCAATTATACATCTATGCAAACAAAATATATTTAATAATAATTATAAATTAAATAATAAATAAAAACACACATATATTTTGGTATATGTATAAATATACACATAGTTTGGCTAATTTGACGTGTTATGAATATAAATAACATCGCGTGCGCACTAACCACTTACGCGATAGGGCGCACGCGGAGAAAACCTCCGCAAACTGACACTGCGTCACTGAATTGTAACTGACAAGGAACCAAGGGGGAAGGAGGGGGTAAAAGTAGCTTTGGGGGATTCCCGGAATGAGGCTCGTGAGGTACGTAGCCGGACACGAATGCCGACACCAATTGTGCATATTTATTTTAACAAAAACTAAACGTGTGGAGGAAAACTCCGCAAGCGCCCTCTCGAGGGTTAAGCTAAAACACACGCCAATACAACATTACAATTAATTATGGTTCATGTTCTCTAAATATTTCATACTTTTCGCATATAAAACAGTTTTAATAATAACAAAAGCACACTGCACTTTTACCACCAGGCGGCTCATGACCCTAGGGCCGTCATAGCTCATAGCAATGTAATGCTTAGTCCCTGTGTGGTCTAGGCCTCCATAATGTGCTCTAATTTTATAATGACATCTGTGCTACCTAAGAATTTCAAATAGAAAATCTACGCTATTCAAGTACAATAACCAATTTTTAACCTTTTTTAAAAATGAATTTTGGTTTGCTAAAATTTTTATTTCATCAGGTAATTTGTTGTAAATCTTGTAATAAAAAAATGAATTGTTAGGCTTTTTAACCCTCGAGCCGCGTTTCGACAAATAATTGTCGACTTGTGTTGATTCTGTATTGGCAATCGAAAAAAAATTGTCGACTTGACATCGTTCGATATTATCACTTGTTATAGTATACCTATTAGCGCTATTGACACGATTCATATACCACTGGAAACGGGAAGAGTTACCAATTGTAGTGGTATGCCTGACTTAGTTCTAAGACGACGGGAACAATGGAAAATAATATGATGAATATTCGTTGTCCAATGTGAAAGCGATTTTCAAACTGACGTTAGCCTTGGAAGTTTTGTTTACTTGTCTTTCAATTGTATTTGTAAGTCTTATTATACGTAATTATGGTGTTATTACGATATAATTGTGTTTACATTACTTTTGGTATATACATACAACACACACAAAATTATATTGAAGCCTTTTTATAAAAGAAAAAAATTGTGAACATGAAGAATATCACATTTGTGTGCGTACGCCGGATAAATTTCATCGTCATCTGTGGACACCTAAGCTCACAGCCAGAGGATACCAAGGAAACCATTTTACAAATATATTTTATTTATAGAACAAGTAATTTTATAAATCTTAGTACTAGTTAGAAGTCTGTACTGATTATATAGAATTTTTAGCAAATTTTTGAAAATTATGTTACTACAGTAACAAAATTTTGCATGAATTGTACTACACAGGGTTTTGTAAGTTTAATTACTTTTATACTTCAAATAACATATAAAACCTTTATATATCCTGAAACTAGATGAAATTTGTAATATTTAGGCTATCTTGGAATTTTGAATTTAGCTATAATATATTGTTTTCAAGGTGACACCCCCCCTTTTTTATGTTTAAAAAAGTCATTGTCCGAGATATCATGTCATAAAAAATTTTTGTTTTCCCCAAAGATGTAATATTTTATTATTATTAGATAGCCTGCTTTATTAGGAGTGCACTAATACCAAATACAAGTAAGGTTATATAGTTTTACTATTTTTTATCATTTTTTGAAAAAATGTCTGCAAATGCGCAAAAAATTATGTGACGGTACAGGAAAAAGTAGAACCCGGTTCGAGGGTTAATCGGTAAGTTATTAGCATTTCTTAATTTTCTCCTATATGCATTTTCATTTTGAGGTATATTTCCACTATTATTGTGAAACAGTTTTAAAAACCTTATAGACATAAATATACTTTAAAGGTAAAATCTTTAGCTTTAAGAAAAGAGGACATGAATGTTCAAATCTCTTTTTAGATAATATTAATCTCATTAAGTGATTTTGCTGTAAGTAGATAGGATTTAAGTATGAATTGAATGTATTTCCCCAAAAGACAATTCCATATTCTAGTCTGCTTTGTACTAATGAAAAGTATAATGTGCGTAAAATTTGTTCATTGCTTAAATCCTTTAAAAAATAGAAGTATCTTAAATATTATTTATTTTACATTATGTGTTTTTTAGCACATTAACCCTTTTAGTGCCGGGAATCGCTGTCAGCGACGCCCCTTACTAGTGCGAGAAATGCCAGCGTCGCTGTGAGAGACGCGCTGTATTTTTTATAGTGCATCGTTCTGTTTTATTAAATGGCCGCCAGAATAATACCAGACGCTTTGCCAATGGCCGCCGCACGCAGTTTTGCTCTTGGACTATGTCTAGATGACGTAACTGTTCCGTGACAAACACGTAACTATTAGGTATAACTATTATGTCGCTTAGCAACCAATGTGTAATGTTTTAGTTATAATTTTGTAAAGAGATAATTTTAGAATTATAGTAAATGAAATTATATGTATTAGTTCAGTTTTAAATGCTCTATAAAATGCCGTTCAGGACAATATTCTAAAATAAAATTATAACTAACATACGGACCTTCAAACTTGAAAAAAAATTAAACAAATTTTTTTTTCTCAAGGTTTTTAGAAAAAAAATAAAATTTATTACAAAGAAATGTTAAATATTTATACATAGCTCTATAGACCACTTATTGCTCTTTCATTTAAAAAAGAATTTATATAAATATGACTAAAAACATGGATTCTATAAATTTTTACCTGGAACCTTACATTTTTGCCAAAATTGGCCTGGCACTTTTCGGATAGGAAATGCAAAAATGGCCCGGCACTAAAAGGGTTAATTTTCCAGATCAATTATTTTAGTTTGTATTTCATTTTTATCACGAATCTCCTCCTGTAATTGTATATTTAACAAATACAATTCTGATGTTAGTTTTTCCTTAGTAGCGGCAGTATTTTTAAAGCTATTTAATAACTCAATTAGTTTCAGATTTTCCATCTCTAATTTATCATACTTTATTTTATACCCTCCTACAGCCTCTTCTACATCATTTTCCGAGTGAGAGATAAACTTTTAAGATTCTCATTTTCAAACTGAAGTTGTTTAAGAGCTTCTGATATTTGAAGTATGTTCATTGTTTCAAAGTTATATTCCTGATCATATTCAACATTTAATATTTTTCTCTCCTGATCCATATTTTATTCAACAAACTAAGTTCCGTATGTAGTAAAATGTGACAGTTTTTATAAATAAATTCAGTTTTTTTTTTGTATGTTGATGTTTAATTTATTTGTTAGTAGTAATAAACAATAATATTTCAATTCATGTAAAATTGTAGTAGTCAAAATACTCCTGTTATAGGGTTGAGCAAAAAGTAAAGTTCCACATGTAGATTTGAACCAGGTCCAAGCACATTAAATATTTCTAATTTTATACTTTATCCAATGAGCTACAGTCACTTAGAGACTACTATTTCACTTTCAAGGTCAGTTCTATGCAGGTTCAAGTTCTGTCTCTGCCTGCCAGCTATGATATTACCTCTTGTTTAAATACAAATTTATAATACAGTTTTTTGTATTACCAGTCTTTCAAAATGTAATTGTTGATTTAAACTTGCAGCAATCCTCAACATAAGCTTTTAACAATTATATGCCAGTAAAATAATTTAGGCATAACCTGGGCCACTAATAGTTCACTTTATTAAGGTAAGCCAAATAATTGTATAGAATAATAGTTATTGTCTATATGCTTTTGGTGAAGTGAATTTAATTATTAATATATTTGTCTTTAGTTAGCATAAAATAAAAGCAGAGCCATTAATATAGAAGCAGATAATTGACTTTTGGTCAAGATTTTAGGTTAATTTTAGGCTTGATCTCAATGTATTCATCAAAGTAAAAAATCAAACTGTTGCTTGTATAGTTTAATCACTTAATTAGTTCAAGATTGATAGTTTAACAAATTAATTTAACCCTTTTAAGGCCAGGCGAAAATTAGAAAGTGATACCCTTGAAGGCCAGACACTTTCAGTCACTGCATAGCCTAGAAGGCCAGGCCCAAAACAGCACTTTTTACTCCGGATCACATTATATTATACAACTCTGATATTTAACGGTATAATTTCATGATTTTTTTGTTATCCCTAGATAAGTTCTCTACAGTATACTGTTTTTTTAATGCCAAAACAAAATTAGAAAGTTTTTATAAAACAAATATTTACAAAAAAAAATTAAAAATTTTTGATTTTTCAATTTTGTTTTTATGTGGAAGGTAAACAAAATTAGATTGCTAAAAAAATGAATAGGTAATTCAATGCTGCACTCATTGGTGATAGAAAACAAGTTATTTCAAACTCCTATGATGAAAAATAACCATTTTACAAATAAAAAATGAAAACCATGCATTTGCATTTTTTTTTTTTAATTTTCTACATAAATACACAAAAACTTGTAACCGCTTACCTTTAGATTATTTTGTACCCATGGTGACACACATTTTACAGCTGGAATATTTAGCACAGATATAGTCTTATCAAAAATTAACACACAGTTTATAAAATTAAAATAAAACTATATACAAATTTACAAATCAGGGAGTAGACCCACTGTTCAAGCACATTCATGTTTATTGAAACACTCAGGATGTACACCCTTGGTACATTGTGAGCAACACATTCTTGTTCTCTTTCTTTTTTCTTTAGTGCTACACACTGAACAATTTTTTTCTTTATTTTCTGGAATTTTTGTCATCCCGAAACAAGGTGACACATCACCGCCTCCTAAATGTGCTGGCATATTTTTTAAAAGCAACCACTCTTCTGCTAGAGAGTCAACAACATTATAATTAAAGGCTAGCCTAGACATTGGTTTTCCATTGCAATTTAATGTATATATAATGTAGGCATTCAACATCATTCGAGAGAAAATATTCAATACTACTTTACGCCAATATTTTAAAGTGCGCCGTTCATCTAAATATGAATAAAACATTTGGTCAGTGGAGTCTATACCTCCCATGTTTTTATTATATTGTTGTATGATTTTTTCTTTTTTTTTTAATTAACAGTTTCCTACCCCTTACACAACTAGTATCAACAGCTCCAGCCTCACAATTTGAGGAAATCAATATCACTTGAGATTTTTGTGACGCCTTTTCCCTGTAAGCTAAAGCTAGTAACTCATTACTTCTAAGGTACAACTTCTCACCAACTTTATATTTCTTTACAAGCTCCTTAGGTAAACCAGCCCTATTTTTTCTTATAGTGCCTGTAAGAAATGTCATTTTACTGTATAAATATTCTGCAAGTGGTATACTAGTAAAGAAATTATCAATAAAGAGGTGGTAACCTTTGTTTATCTAATTTCCCATTTCAAGTAATTTGACAAACACAGTAAAAGAAAGTCCATGTTCCCTAATAGCATTTTTTTCCTGATTGTTCTTAGCTCCTTTGTAACAAAAAAATCCCAAACAATATTTTGTAGCAGAATCGTACAAAACCCAGAGTTTGATTCCCCACTTGTGGTGTTTTTTATTAGGCATGTACTGAAGAAGCTGCGTATGATTTTTGGTACCTATAAGAGATTCATCTATACAGAGGTTTTCTTTAGGGGTGTAATAATGCCGGAATAAAGTGTTAACATGATCAATAAGGGGTTGAAATTTTGCTGTTGGGTCATATTCAGGAGTTCCATGTTTACCAATTTCATTATTGTTTACAATATGGAAAAACCGTAGTAACTCTTCAAATCTGTTCCTAGTAAACATTCTATTGAACCAAGGTGTGGATTGTGATTGAGATTTAGTATGCCAAAAATGGTCAATCGTAGGTTTTCTAACGATTCCCATATTTATGAGAACTGATATAAATGCTTTCATTTCTATATCATTTACCTTCTGCCATACTTTGTTCGGATAATTTGCTTGAAAATATTCCTGTGCATATCTGTTGGTCTCCTTCACAAAAGTTTTGTTCCAAGTAGCAGTAAAGAATAGCAAGAAATAAGTAATAGGCTCTGCGTTAGATGGAGGGCAATGTTTTAGGCCAGGGGACTCATTGTAACAAAAGTTATGAGAATATCTTACATCGTTGTTATCCACTGTATCCCAGGTCCGGGTAGTATTAGTATTACAGCTAGTAGTCCTTTTAGGCCTAACTACTAATCTAAAAGGCTGAGAATCATTATCACTGTCACTTGAATCTGAACTAAAAGAAATATTGGTAGGCCTAGCCCTTTTTACATTAGGTAGTAACAAAGTGCCTGATGTACTAGGTTTATTTGCGTCAATCAAAGGATCATATGACGGGTCGTCGTCTGTGTCGTCTACAAAATCATCAGAATCAAAATCACTTTCAGTATCAGAACTAGAAATATAGTTTGAATCAAGTACCTGAATGCCAGCATTATCAATTGTCTCAAACAAAGTATTCTCACTTACCGGAGCTCTACGTCGTTTCCTGTCCATGTTGATGTTGTTTCAACACTAATACATAGCACAACACATTCACAGCAAACAATAAACAACCTAACAATAAATACACAATATAATACAATAAAACTGTACAATAAACACACTATGCAGTTGAATAAACACAAACAACTGGGGCTGAGAGGTTACTGAATAGATGCGTAACGTTGACTCATGTCACCAGCTGACGCCACAGCCAGCTGATTGGTACAGTATTGTATTGTACACTCCCAGACAAAAACAAAAATACTGTACGACGATTATACATATATATATATATATATATATATGTGTAAAAACAACATTTTAGCTTTCGTTTGGAATTATAACCAATTCATTTGACGAAAAAATAAGTGCTCAGTAATAAAACAAAAACAGAGCCAGTTTATCGGCTCATGGCCGTTTCAACTATAAAATTGAAAGCCAGTAAACTGGCTCTTGGCCGTTTAGGGAAGTATTTTCTAAAGCCGAGAAACTGGCCCGTGGCCGTAAAAGGGTTAATACATACAACTTTAAAGCTTTTCATCACTTTAGAGTATACTTGCACTCACTCATATATAACCTCCAAAAAAGGCACTAGGAATTTATAACCTCCAAAAAAGAATTAGGAATAGGGATAGAAAATGAAGGAACCACATTTTTATTTAAATACATGGGATGGTGAGTAATATCAACAACTTAAAGGTGAACGGTCAAAGGCAATAGTTAAATAACTTACTGCATTTGATGTTATGGATGACTTTGAAAATAACCGTTCAGCTTCCTTGAACTTCCTGTTTCTTTTGTCTGTTTTACTGTTAGTGTTCTTATTGCAGGCTAAGTAACGATCCCATCCTCTAATTATGTTCCCATACAATTGAGTATCTTCTAGGTAGCTGCCCTCAAATGCATATATCTGCCTTTCCAAGTTGGCTAATGTTTCCTAAAACACACATCAATGAAGTTTTACAAACATGATCCTAAAAAAAAGTTAATATCAATAGTGAATTAAGTTCTAAAAATTCTTAGAACTTTGAGAAAAATATGATTTATTTGATTCTGTGTAATTTTATCCTCAATTATGTTAACTTGAGGCAAAATTAAACGTTCAACTTTTCCTGGGGGTAGCATAGTGAGAAAGGTACTTCCAAAGAATTCAAAATATCAAGCAGGATGTCCGTTTATTGTTAAATGCAAACTGACTGTAAAGTGATGGTTTGATCAGAATAAGCTCACTGTAAATTTAAGTAAAACCAAACACATGCCTATTTCATTGAGAGCTAATTTGAACCCCCTCAGTTGGATTTAAGATTACATAGTTGTGACACTGAGAATGATTGTGTGATGTGTGAAAGTATTGAATGTGTTAATGAGTATAAATACTTAATTGTTTTTTAATATAGTTTAAAATAGATAGGCCACATCTACTATATGAGAAGCAGATTACGTAAATATGTTTTCATTTTTAGGAATTTATCAAAGGTTTTTATCAATTCACCTTCTCAAAAATGTGTACTATGCTTATATCCCATCTATATTACAATATGATAATCTTGCGTGGAGTGGTGGTTTTAAAGTGCACTTGCACCTATTGAAATAATAAAAAAGATGATAATTAAAGTTGCCCTCATAAACCAGAACCCTACAGAAAGTCTTTTTGAAGGGTTTATGGTATTTAATGTCACTCAATTCTACACTAGAAGCATACTTTCGTATATTTTAAAAACAAACAAATAATCTCTAGCCAATCCACACATCTTTATGCAACAAGATGTACTGTAAATAATGGTATTCCATTTTCTAAAATATGTAAAGCATTTAACAAAACTTCTTTCCAGTATATTGCAACCATTCTTTTTAAAATTAAATTATTTAAAGCATACAGAAACATTCAGTTTGTATAGATACAAAAACCTTGGTTAGTGGACTGGTCGCAGTCAGATTGACAATTATCTGATATCCCTGACCGTATCCGGCTCCTCAAGGGAAGATCTTGAAATAAGATTGTTTGTGCCTGCTGCAGTGGTTTGATGAAAACTTGCTCAAACTAAATACAGATAAAACCCACTTCTAAAATTTTTCAATTAGAAAAAAACCACAGAAATCGATTAAAATTACTTTTGGGTGATGTTGAGAAAGAAGCTACTCACCAAACTACATGTTTAGGTTTGATCTTAGATAGTAACATCTGTTTCCATGCTCATATCGACACTGTTTGTAGAAGAGTGAGTTCATTAGTATTTCTTTTAAGACAGCTCTCCAGAATCGTAAAAGTCGATGTTTTGATGACTGCTTATTTATATATATATATATATATTAGAAACACTAACCTTAGTAAAAAATAATTTTCATCTTTTTCATAATCAAAGAACTCATTTTCATTCACTCCAAAATAATATCAATCTTTACATTCTAGCCCATTCAACAACATTTTTTCAAAGAAAGTGTTTGTATAGTGCAGTGAAACTTTACAGCCACCTACCTTCAGATTTGAAGTTAGAATCAAACCCTGCAGCTTTTAAAAAAACAGCTCAAAAGTATTCTTGTAGAAAAATGTTACTACAGTGTCCCGGATTGTCTCACTGATGGGTTTGGTGTTTGGAAATAATTTGTTTTTCTTGTTTATTTTACATTTTTTAAATATGAAACCTAGAATTAAGACATAGTTAATGCAATGTATTTTGTCACTTTGGTTAAATAAATGAGTTATTGAGTCATCAATCTACTCGTAAGACATAATATGTTTGCGAGTGTATGTCTCTGTGCTTGTGTGTGGTGTTTGCGCGTACGTGGACATGTAAACATGTGAGCTGTAAATATGCATGAGGTTTGAGTGTGTGATTCAAGTCTTCCCACATATTAAGGTTGAGTGGAATAGAGGACTTAATAGTCCTAACTCCGCCTAATAAAGACAATTTTCATTTCATTTCATATTGTCCTTTTTGTGGCTCCATTATTTAGAGGTATGGTCGATACTATTTTATGTAGATAAAATTGTTTTATAGTTCATATGGTGAGATGTAAGTGAAGTCAAGGCAATAAGTTTTGTTAAGAGCGTACTGGGGTGAACTGATGAACTCATTCCCAACACACAGGCTTCGCCTAAGTGAGGTCTCTTTTCCATATTTGTATTGTTTATGTATATATATAGTTTATATGATTGTATTTAAATGGAAATAAATAGAATTGATTGATTTGATTGATACTTAGCTCAAATCTCTTTGAAAATTTACTTATCTTCAAATTGCTACTTCTCAAGAATATAAGCATAATAATAATGTTTCAAATAGAACATTTACACAATATATTTCAAATTACAAATTACCTTTTATCATTTTATAAGTTAATCAAATATCGAACACAAGTTAATTATAATTAGAACAATTATAAGAAAAAATTTATATCGGAGGATCAATCCATTCCTTTTATCAAATTATATAAAATTTGATTTTTTTATATTAAAACAATAAAAAGTTACATAATATCAAGTTCCTTCTGTTTTTGCAATGTCGAATAGGGAACAGGAACAGATGGTTCTGGAGGAGGACTCCAATAATAGTGGATTTATTGAAGTGAAATCAAGGAAACTTAATATAAACACAACACAAACAAGAAAGGTTATGAATAACTACAAAAAGTCTAAGTTCTTGACGGGCCGTGCTTCGGTTAATGACGATAAACTTAGGATTGTAGAAAAACTTAAGCACATTTTTGTCTCAAGATTTGCTGAAGATGTTGAAAGTGAGAATATTAAGCAATATGTAAATACTCACGCCAAAGGTAATAATAATTGTGAAGTGACAAAATTAAAGAGTAAGTATCCAGGGTACAGTTCATTTAAAGTAGGTGTCCCATTGTCGCTGTGGAACACTGTGTATAATGAAGACTTCTGGCCTACAGGAACTTACGTGAGTCGGTTTGTATTTAAACGCAAAGGTTCTATGGAGAAAGAAGCCCATGAGGCATCTTTTTTGGAAAATATACAGGTGAATTTACAAAATACATAGGCCTAGGCCTAATTTGTGAGTCTACTCACTCCACCAAGGATGGACCTAAAGTTGAGGTTAGCAACAGTATATCTTCTGCACTTAAACTAATACTTATTAATCTTCTTTTAACTCCGCTGCACCGGTCCCAAGCCCGGGGTCTCATCTTTCCCATAACCGATGAGGAAGGAGGAGGGTACCTTCTCACAGCTCTCAGTGTGATCCGATACTGAGAGCACTCCTATCCCATTAATTCCTTATCCTACCAAACATCCACTCTCCCGTGCCGTACCGTGTCCGGGGTAGGCTTTCAAGCCAACAAAGACTTGCCTGCATGTGCATGACAGGGGCCTTTAGGCGACCCCTTCAATTGCACTGGAGGTTCTTCTTAACCTGCCGCCCCTTGATCTCTTCATTATTGGGGAAGCTCGGGCGGAGGCTTACAGGTTTCAACTGACTGAACACTGGAGGGGGGTCCTGTACAGGTCACTCCTCAGTGGTCAATCTAGTAAACGATGAGGTACTCTCAATGAAGTTTGACTTCATTGGGACTAAGTATCTTTTCACCAGACCCTATACTGTGGATTTCAGGTTGAGGGAGTACTGGGACGCTGTTAGTAGCCCGGTTTCTTCTCACGACCGAATTGTATGGTTCACAGACAGGTCAAGAGTGGGCAACAGAGCTGGATTTGGTGTCTATACTGGCGACCCTAGGACCAACGCTAGCGTGAGCCTGGGAGCGTATGGCACCGTTTTCCAAGCTGAAGTCGCCATACGTTCAGCGCAAACCATGAGAGGGGTTTGCGGGAAACATATCCACATCCTCTCAGACAGTCAGGCGGCCTTAGGGGCTCTTGACTCCTGGAAGGTTTCGTCTGGTCTAGTCTGGGAATGTGTGGAGTCCCTCAGCATCCTGGGCTCAAGAAATCAGGTCTTGCTGGAATGGATCCCAGGACATAGGGGATTAGAAGGCAACGAGCAGGCCGATGCCTTGGCTAGGGAAGGTGCTATCAAGCCCTTCATTGGTCCTGAGCCGGCCTGCGGCGTTTCGGCTGCAGCTGTCAAAACAGCAATCAAAAACTGGGTCAGCGCCAGACATCTGGAAAGATGGCGGCGGTTCCCAGGGCAAAGACTCGGCAAGGTTCTTGTCAGAAATCCTTCCCAGAAGTTAACAAAGTCACTTCTTGGGTTGAGTAAATTGCACGTCAAGCTGGTGGTGGGACTCATCACCGGTCACGGCAAATTCCGGAGGCATCTAAGAACAGTGGGACTCTTTACGGAGGATCCCATCTGTCGCCTCTGTGGGGAGGACGACTAGTCGGCAGAACACATTGTCCTGGAGTGTGAGGCTCTTGGTGCCAGGAGAAGAGTACTTTGAAGGCTCACCTCTGGGACAGTCGGAAATTATTAATCTAGTGAAGAAGCTCCTTGACTTGGTCAAGGATTGCCAGCTTTACGACGATTAGGCACCGGGATTGGCACAAAAAGCCTCAGGCTTCGTTGCAAGGGTTGGCTGGACCAACTGTACATCGAAGTTTCAATCTAATCTAATCTATTAATCTTCAATCAATAAAAAATAAACTGAACCAATTGGACATTTTTAATCGTTCTACTTTCAGTGATATACTGTGTATCAATGAACATTGGTGCACCCAGGATGAAATAGGATTATATGTACCTGATGAATATTTTCTTGCTGCTAGCTACTGTAGACCTTCACCCTATGGCGGAGCTGCAATTTTTGTAAGAGACTCCTTTCAATACCCAATTGAGGTGGTAAATATTGACTTGTACTGTGAGTACAAAATATTTGAAGCAGCCATGATCGTGTCTAGTGCTGTGGGTCTGATAATTTTAACTGTATATTGTACCCCAGATTCCGCAATTGAAACTTTTACAGATAGATTATCTCAACTTCTAGACTTTCTAACTAGTAACCCTAAATTCTGTAAGTTGAAAATTGTTGTCGGGGGTGACATAAACATTGATCCTAGAGTTAAAAGTTCTCAAACTGTGAAGTTTATTAATACTCTTAAGTCATATGACTGCTTTTGTTTGAATTTTCAACCCACTCGTGCGGAAGCGTGCTTGGATAATTTCATATCCAATCTTCATCCTGCCGCTTATACTTGTAGAACTGTCCAACCTCACCTCTCCGATCACCTTGGCCTGCTGCTGAGCCTTGAACTTCCAGCTACAGGTTCACAACCCCCTAATGCAGGTGGAAAAACAACCTACAGCTATAGGCTTTTTAATGATATAAATATTAATAGATTAAAGTGTAGGTTAAGTAAAATTAACTGGCCAGATATTTGTTCAGTAGCTGATGACCTTGAAAGTGTTTTTTATAACTTTCTACAGTTTTTGTCACTTGGCCTTGATGAATGTTGTCCTTTAGTTACCAAAACTATTTCTACGCATAGGCCCGCCAAAAACTGGTATACCGCTTTCTTTAAAAAATTAGGCTATTGCTAGATTTAAGTCATCAAAAAAGCAAAAATAACTAACCGGTTACATAATCATAGGAGAATTAAGAAGTTTTATAAAGACCAGATTGATATTGCAAAAAGGAATGCCAATGACAAATACATAATAGAATCACATAACCCATGTAAAGCTGCTTGGAATGTCATTAATGTTGAAACTAGGCGTACTGTAAAAGGCAAATGTCAGTCCAAACTTCCTTTTTCTGCTGATGACTTCAATAACTATTTTGTTAATATATGTAATAATGAAAATAGTAGTAATGACGATGTAAATACAGCTAGTGCCATAGAGATATTAAAATCAACTATCAGGAAGCCTGAGGTACTGCCTTTTAAGTGGAGCTATGTTAACCCTGTTGATATTTGTAATACTATCTGTAGGCTAAGTAACTCAAAGTCTGAGGACGTTTTTGGTCTATCCAACTTTGTTTTAAAGAAAGTTACAAAGGAAATTGTGTATCCCTTGACAATTTTTATTAATTGGATGCTCAATGTTGGTGTCTATCCTAGATGTTTAAAGACTACTGTAACTGTGCCTATATATAAAAAAGGTGATAAGTTGAATGTTAATAACTACTGTCCAATTGCTCTAGTAATTGTTGTGTCCAAGATAATAGAAAGCATTATCAAATTACAGGTTGAATATTACTTTGAACATAATTACTTACTTTCATCTGAGCAATTTGGTTTTATACATAACCTATCCACTGTTAAGGCTGTAGAAAACTTTGTCTCCTTTATTATTAATGGCTTTGAAAACAGAGAAGAGATAAGTGCTTTGTTGTTGGACCTTAGTAAAGCTTTTGACATTGTACCTCACTCAGAACTTATTGAAAAGCTTAACCATTATGGACTTGAAGATGTTGAACTATCTCTTTTTAGTTCTTATTTGTCTGATAGGTACCTATCAGACAAATAAGATAGGTCAAACAACAAATAGGTCAAACTAAGTGACCAGAGATCTGATCTCAAGATGGTGACAAGGGGGGTTCCCCAGGGCTCTGTCCTGGGCCCCTTCTTGTTCGTCGTCTTCACCTTCCAAAATTCTTACCCAACAAAAGCATCTTATATGCTGACAACACTACCTAGATGTGTTCTAGTAAACTTCCAGAGCTCAATTTTGTAATGATGGACTATATGAAAGAGAGATCCTACCTTTGGTTTACTGCAAATAATCTAAGAGTTAATGAGGATAAGTCGGAGGATATAATTTTTAGCCTAGGTGTTAACTCTGTTAATAAGTCCGTTAAGTTATTGAGGCTTCATCTTGACTCAAAGCTCACTTGGAGAGCACATACTGATATTTTATGTTCTCGTCTATGTAGAGTTATCTTTTTACTTAAGAAACTCAAACTTTGCACTAGTCCTAATTTAGTTTTAAAAGCCTATTTTTCTCTTTTCCATTCTCACCTTCTGTACGGCGCCCTTCTCTGGGGTGGGTTTAGTGGTGCTAAAGAGGTTTTCCTGTGCCAAAAGAAGGCTGTGCGTACAATTTTTAATATTAGTTATAAGGACTCTTGTAAACCATACTTTATAGAATACGATATACTTAAGCTTCCTTCCATTTTTATCTTACAGATTTTAATGTATGTAAAAGAAAACTTAGAATTATTTGATTTAAGAAGCTCAGTCCACAATCATTACACTAGAAACCAACAATCAATTGATCAGAAGTTTGCTAGGCTATCTAAAACGCACTGTACACATCTTTATTTGGGCATAAAACTTTTTAATAAGTTACCATTAGTAGTAAAAGACATTTCTTGTAAAGATTTTAAGAAGTCTGTGACTAAATGGTTAAAAGGGAAAGCTTTTTATTCTGTAGAAGAATTTTATTCCTGTAGTTTAAGTGATTGTATTTTTAACTGATTGTTTTTTCATGTAATCTGTGCACTGTGGTTTTATGTGTCATGTACCAAATGATTTTATGAGCTGTATTGCTTTGAGTCATTTTAAATGTATGTGTTCATTGGTGTAAACTGTGCTCTGAGAAATTTAAATTTATAACCTATTTATCATTATTACTCTGACGTTGTCAATACATTGATATGTGGGATGACAATAAATATTCTTGATTCTTGAAGTGTTGTATACATTATTTATAAAACAATGTTTTATAACTATTAATAAGGAATGCGGTTATACAAAATGAAATATTTATATAGCTTTGATATAAAAAAGCTACATTCTGTTTTAAAACAGTGTATTATGTTTCCCATCTAGAATCGGTGAAAGTTCAAAGAAAGTTGTATAACTTTGTTATAAAACATTGTTACAGAAAATGTGTGAGTGTCAAACAATGTTTTATAACTTCCAAATTCCAGTTCTACGCCTGCCGTTGAGTGGATGTTTAGCGGTAGCTGGCGCAAATAGTTTCAGTTTTTGGTTCTGTGTACCGTGGATTGTTTGCCTTTGTATTGACATATATAAAGAAAGAACAGTTCTTTTGGATCTACTAAAGCAGACTTCATAAATAGGAATACAAATCCTTAAAGCTAGAAATATTAATGTTTTGCTAGTCTTTCTTTGACAAGTATTATGTCTCTTCAATGAAGAGACATCTTTTTTGGCAATCTCATGGCCAAGCAACGATATTGATTCCTCGAAATCAGAACTGCACATTCTGCAGAAATCTTTGTAACTTCTATCTGAATGGATTTCAAATTCCAACTACAGGTACCTTACTGTCATCTCTCCTCAAGTCTTCAATTAGATCACTACCGCTTACCATTTCCTCGAATCCAAATACGGTCTCACCCAACAGCGTGTTGAGAGTAAAATTTTTACATTAGATGCAAACATAAATACATACTCTTGATAATTTAACTATTAAATGTAGTTATGTGTAAAAACGTATTTTTCATCTGCAGTTTTTAATTTTTATTTAATTGATTTTATGTAGTTGAATTATAATAGTTTATCTAAGAAGTGTGAAACGGGTAAGAATTGACTGAAATTATAACATAGTGTATGAACCGAGTGGTTAAGGTTCAAGTGAAAGATTCTGTAACAAATTCCTTCAAGATAGTCAATAATTGGCAAAAGAAAAACTAGAATTAAATAATGATTTTTACAGTGGATTCTAGAAACTTTAACTAGTAAAGTTCTAAATAATAGGTATTGGGTATACAGATAAATTTGCTCTACTTATATAGTTAGAATATAATAATATGAATAAGAATCTTTGATGGAAACTCAGATTGTTTGACTCCATTTTATGATGGACAGTTAGATATTTATCATTTAGTAATTTTTTAGTAATTATAAAATGAGTTTTCTATTCTTTACTTTTGTTTGCATACACCTGGTAATGGTAAATTGCAAAGATGTGTTCCATATTTTCTAAAGCTGTTCATAAAATGGTCTATAATACAAAAGGTAAATTAATTGATTTTTAAGTATTTTGCATTTATATGTTCTACATTTGTAACATTTGAGCCAATTTACATCTAGTTAATTTCTAAGCATTACATTTGCAGGAGAAGGTTAAGCCAATAAAATGTAATTCGAACTATTATAAAGAAAATGATTTATATAATAAGTGTTATGCTATTTCATAGGACACTCGGATCTCGGGAAGGCCCAAATACCATGAAGGCTTTTCTAAAGTACATTGAATCAGTAAGGACTATTTCAACAACCAGTATAATTTGGGAACATTCACAAAATAAAGGTTATCAATCATAGTCTTTGAAAAAGTGTAGCGAGAGGACATAGCTAAACAACCAAAGCGGATGTCTATTCTTGTGAGTAAAAAATAACTGACTGGCATTATGGGGAGCATACGCATATACGTGGCTGGCTAGCAGTTCAACTTTTACACGAATGGCATCCCGTGCATAATATAAAATGACTGGCTTAGCAGAACAAATGTTACATAATTAAACAATTATTTAGAGACGTATAAATTGAATATATAGAATTGGCAACGGCAATGTACCATAATTACAATAAAAAATCAATATATAAAATTTAGTTTTTAAATATATATGGGGATCCAACTGATTGACTTAGCAGTACAGATTTTCAATGACTAGCTTCCCGGGCGAACAGGAGAATCCTCAATACAACAATAATACCTTTGCTAGCAGAAACAATCAAGAGGCTCAACATCATTTTCAGGAAAATCCCCACTTCAATTTCTCACCTCCCTATACAGAGAGGCAATTCATAACTGTTTTTCCAGAAATTCACCAATACACTGACGGATCTCATGTAGAACTACCAGCCTTCAAAAGGAAAAGACGAATACCCTGCCCACGCCCAGTTAAATCACACTTGCAAGACGAGGATACAATAATAAACATCATAGAGACTGATGAAACTCCGATCAAAAAGACTTGCCTAACTGAAAGGAAGACAGTACAGGAGCCCAAACCAATACCAACCGCTACTAACATTACAATACAGAAAAGCAAACCAAAGCAATCCCGTTGAACTCAGAACAGAGCAGCCTTTTTATGGGAAAGTCGCCTGAAGTAAAAACGTCAGAAGAACTATGCAACCAGGTACTTCATAAACTCGGCACTAAAACAAAACAAAATAAAAGTACCTGCCTAAAAGTATTTCATCAAAACACACAAGAGGTTTCAAATAAAACTAATTGGCTACTGCATCTGCTAGAAAGTGTCACACCAAATGTCATAATTCTCACCGAACATGGTCTTAAAACAGAGGCCATTGAAACCACTAACCTGTTACCTGGATACTGCTTAATAGCACATCATAGTAGGCCAATACGTAGAAAAGGGGGTGTAGCCATCTATGTGGAGGAATGCCTTGAACGCAACTGTGAAATGGTCGACGTTTCCCAATACAGCACAGATTTTATACTTGAAGTTGCTGTAATTAAAATCTCCCTTGATAATACAAATATCGTTGTCATGGGTACGTACAGGTCTCCAAACTAAAGCATAGATGAAGCTTGTGACATTATTTCAAGATTAATAAATGACTCCAAAATAGAAAACTCAAAATTAGTTATCAAGGGGGACATAAATGTTGATACACTGAACCCAGACAGAAAGACATCAAAACTAAATGAAACCTTGGCCTATCACAACTTTGAAAGATTAAAACTTCCAGCCACTAGAATTACCCAGGATAGTCAATCATCCATAGACTGGATTAGCACAAATATTGGTTCAAAATATCTGAACGCTAAAGTAATTCATATAGGCTTATCAGATCACTCTGCACAAACCTGCACATTATCCATCACCTGGACACAGCAAAACCCAGTTACACTTCAAAGATGTCTCAAGAAAAGAAATATTGATGATCTAAGACAACTGCTTCAAAATGTGAACTGGGAAGATGTTTTCATGGCACGTTGTACGGAAGAAGCATTTAGTGCATTCAGCAGAACTGTAACGACAACTCTAGATACAGCATGTCCAAAGAAGAGGACCAGAATGCAAAAACGAGCCAAACCTAAACACTTTGCCAATCAACAAGCTTTTGAACTCAAGAATCAATATTTACAAGCTCTTCACCGATTTCAATTAACTGGAAGTGACGTGAACAAAAGGGAAGTTGTTCAAATAAAAAAACTTACGAGCTAAGACTTAAAACGTTAAGATAAAGAGCAACAACAGACTATCTTAACAAAACTGAAAATAAATCAAAGGCGATCTGGGACATTATTGGAACCGTTAGAAAAGATAAAAAGAAGACCAACAAAGAAGTAATCCTTAGTGTAGATGGGTCAATGATTACAAAGCCAGAAGAAGTAGCACACCACCTTAATACTTTTTTTGTAAATGTAGCACACAACACTCTTAAACAAAAGGATATCCAACCTCAACCTCCCCATAACCACGACTACCCCAGAACCTCAGCCCATCACCAATTTCCAGTCATTAGATAAACAAATGAGGAAGAAGTAAAACACCACATAAAAACCTTGCAGCCCAAAACTTCAGCTGGAATAGATGAAATTTCATCAAAGTTATTGAAACACTGCTGTGAAGAACTCGCCTCGCCCCTAGCAGAAATTTTTAACAAGTCTTTTCACCAGGGAGTATTTCTTTCAGCCTTGAAAATAACCAAAGTATTTCCATTGCTCAAAAAAGGAAATGCTTTGGTACCAAGCAATTATAGACCAATATCGCTAGTATCAACTTTTTCGAAACTATGTGAAAAACTTGTGCTGGAAAGGCTACTGGAACACTGTGCACATTATAACCTCTTGACAGACCGCCAAAATGGCTTCACCAAAGGAAAATCTACCACGTCAGCAATGATAAAACTCATAGAAAACATCATTGACCATCTAGAAGCAGGCGAACACTCAACAGGAGTATTTCTAGATCTAAGTAAAGCATTTGATTGCATGACCTAATTATTCAAAAACTCAAGCTCCTTGTTGTCACGGGATCAGCAAAAAACTGGTTCAAAAGCTATCTCAACGGACACAGCCAATTTGTAGAACTAAAACACCTAAACAATGGCATAATCAGTAATATAACATCTAAATCTCTCCAAATTAATCAAGGTGTTCCCCAAGGCTCTGTTCTTGGACCAGTACTATTTATTCTTTTCATCAACGACCTGCCACAACATCTAAAAGCCTATTGTGAAACGGTTATGTATGCTGATGACATCACACTTTTACTCAGCAGCCCTTCAGCAGATGATCTAGCTATCAATACATACGTTGAACTAAACATGGCCTATCAGTACTGCGACAGGAATGACCTTGTAGCTAACCCATTGAAGACTAGCCAAATTATATTTGGAAGACGGGCGGATCAGACTCCACACATACCAGAACTAGAAGTGACTAGCGAAACCACCTTTTTAGGCATAAAACTTGACAGCCAATTAACATGGACCCCTCATCTGGACTATTTTTGTAGCAAGTTGAACACCAGCCTCTATGCTATTAGAAGAATAAAATCTATTAGCAACACAGAAGTAGCACGTACAGCCTATTTTGTAGTCTTTGAGTCTCACTTGAAATATGGGTTGGTGATTTGGGGTGGCACATCCACTACAAACTTAACAAGAATATTAACACTTCAAAAAAAAAGCCATCAGGACTCTAGCTGGACTCCAACTACTCGACAGTTGCAGAGAAGTTTACAAAACCCTTGAAATCCTGACAGTTGTAGCCCTTTACATCCAGGAGTTGGTTTTATACATTGACAAAGAGAACCCAGAAAGACTGCAAGACATTCATAATTACAATTATTAATTGTATACAATTATACATTATTAATGAAAATAGGGTCACCTCAAAGTCACATAATGAATTTAATTTTGCTGTAAAAAATAACAATGGAAAACTGGTCAGTCATCCTAAGGAGATCTCCAACCTTTTCAATGATTTCTTCATAAGTATAGGACTATCACAGTGTTCCAACTTGAACGGCAAGAGTGCAAGTTCCCCTTCTAATGAATACTCTTCTTCGAATTCCTTCTTCTTAAGACCTGTAAGCGTAGTAGAAGTTATTGATTTGATAAATTCATTACAGCCTAAAACGGCATCTGGAACTGATAATGTATCGTCTAAGCTCCTGAAATCCTGCTCAAACTTTCTAGCAAATCCTCTAGTAAACATTATCAACAGCTCATTTGAAACTGGAATATTTCCCGACTTTCTGAAGCTTTCAGTTGTGAGTCCAGTTTTAAGAAAGGAAAAAGGAAATGCTTGACAACTATAGACCCATTGCAATAACATCTTCATTCTCTAAGATTTTGAGGAAAGCAGTTTTAAATAGATTGATTTCTTTCATGGATAGATATAGTATTTTATTTTCTGGTCAATTCGGCTTTTTAAAGGGCAAGTCTACTGTAGATGCCATGTTTTCTCTTATTAACATAGTTGTAAAAGAGCTGGATCAAAGAAAATCTGTTGTGGGTGTCTTTTTCGATCTCAGAAAAGCCTTCGACATGGTAAATCATGGTCTGCTGCTTGAGAAACTTGAAAGCATTGGGATTCGGGGCACTGCTCTAAAGTTGGTTCTCCTCCTTCCTTATCGGTCGCAGGCAAATAGTAAAGATACCCTCAATAGATCAAGACTGTATGACATTTTCATACTCAGATGAGAAGCTTGTCATCTCTGGAGTCCCTCAGGGTTCCATCCTGGGCCCGTTGCTGTTTATTTTATATATAAATGACTTAAAATCAAGCGTCCTTGAGGGGAACCTGTGTCTCTTTGCCGATGACACATCACTGGCCATATCTCGTCAGACACGACAAGACTTGGAAATCGCCTCCTATACTGAATCAAACAACATTGTACAATGGTTCCAAGAAAATTTCTTGTGTGTCAATTCAAATAAGACTAAACTACTTGATTTTTCCATTGGCCATAAAGAGACATTTCCCCTAAACTTTTCCATAGGAGAAAGTATCGTTACTGCGGAAGATGGTGTAAAATTCCTGGGGCTCCACCTTGACGCCAATTTGAAATTTCACTCTCACATCGAACATGTCGCGAGCCGTTTGTCGTCAGGAGTTTTTATATTAAGACGTCTCTCCACCTATTCCAGCATTGAAATTCTTCTTTCAGCATATTATGCCCATATATATCCTTTTCTCTCATATGCAGTTGCCATTTGGGGATCTGAGAGCTCTTATACAAAGACTCTTTTCATTCTTCAAAAAAAGAGCTGTGAGGATAATTGCAGGAATTGGCCAAACAGAATCATGTGCCCCCTACTTCAAGGATTTCAATTTGCTCACTTTTCCATCGATTTATATTTTTGGAGTCACTTATTTTTATGAAAAGGAACCAGCACATTTTCTCTGAATTTCTACCATCTTTATATAGTAAAACCAGGAACAAGTACAACTATAACATACCACCACACAGATCACACTTTTTCAAAAACCACACATTTTATAACTGTATAAAAATTTTCAATAACCTTCCAATCAATCTAAAACAAGAATGTAATTTTGTTACCTTTAAAAGAAATGTGAAAAGTTTCCTCCTTAAAAATAGCTTTTATAGTGTTAAGGATTATTTTGATAAGAATTGTGTTTATAGCTTTTAAATAGATTCTTGTAAAGACGATTGCTAATGCAAGTTACTTTGTTTGATGGCAATAAAGATATTTGTATTTGTATTTGTATTTGTATTTGCAATACAAGAAATTCAGCAATGTACCCCCTTCCACGACATCATCAAAGTCAAAGTAATTTATTATCCAATAAACAACATTACATTGTATAGGTATCGTCATTTTCCTTAAAGCTAAAAGTCCTACAAACTAAATTTCTTAAATATACTATCACATTTGGTCATCTAATATATACCAGTACACTTTTTTATTTAAAACAGTACAGTACACTAAAAAGCCTCTTCAGCCTGACTTCGTCACAGTTGGCTGACATGGTCATCAAGCAAATACAGAGGGGAATCTAGCAGCATTTCTTTTAATATCTTCAAGTCATTGTTTGTTTCTATTTTGATATTATATTTTGTGTTTAGAACATTAACAATTCTGCCACACATGTATTGTGGTGTTCTTTCGTATAAAGTTGTCCTATGAACTCTATGTTGAATGAGGGAGCTAAATCGGGTGTTATGAGGATGTCTGTATTGCAATTCAGTTATTTTTGTTTTGTCATTTAAGTAAAATTTTGCCAATTCAAGGACATATAATCCATTTACTGTAAGAATCTGTGATTTCAAAAATAGAGGATAACAAGAATCATAAAATGTGCACCACAATATTATTCGTATTGCTCTCTTCTGTACTTTAAATATTTTATCCTTATTTTCTTTAGAAGTTCCAAACCATATGGGCAAACAATATAACAGAGTGCTTTGAAAATAAGCCATATAAGCAATCTTAAGAACATCTTGGTCTACACAATGTGCTAACACTCTTAAACAGAAACAAATGGCATTTAATTTCTTAACAAGATTTTCAATATGGAAATTCCAAGAGAGTCTGTCGTCTAAAGTTATCCCTAATAATTTTTTGCTGGACACCAGAGGTAGTATTGAATCATCAAGTTTAACGATGAAATCCGTACTTTGTTGACATTTTTTTATCTGGTAATTCAATACTGTGACATACAGAGTGGCCTCCATCCTGGGAACCGGTGATGCGGAAGTAATGGATGGGTCGCTGACCACCTGCCCTCCTTGTTTACAACCTTTGGGGCACAATGGCTTACGCATGAACGCCCCTGCCTCATCAATGGACTTCTACTTTTCTCGGTTGACGAACTAGCTCTGTCACGGAACTTCGGGCGCAGGGGATTCAAGAAGCTTCTAGATGGAGACCTGCAGGTGATATATACGGCCCGGATACCAGAGTCAGTCAGTCAGTGAGTCTAGAGCCTACAGCCCGGGTGTTTGCAGCGACAGTGAGCGTGAAGTGTCCGAGTATAGTGAAGTGGTCTACGGAGAAGTTACCGGTGAGTGGTTCGTTGTGGGGATCAACGAAGGAGCAGTGCGGTACTTGTGGACGACTTCTGAAGGGACACTGAAGAAACTGTGAGTGAACTGTTAGCATTGGACTGTAGGTAGTAGGGAATCTAGTGGAGTCACTTTATAGTTAGTAATTGTAAATAATAGTAGAGAATCTAGGAAAGCCACTTTATAGAGCTAGGAATAGTAATTAAAAGAAGGGAATTTAGTAAAGTCACTTTTGCAATTAGTAGTTGTAATTGATTGCCATTTATTGATGCCATCTAAGATTGTAAATATAATTAGTTTAACTGTAAAAGTAGGCCTAATAGTAAATTGTACTTTTCACAATAGTTCAAGTTAAGGAAATAATCCATTTAATTATAATAAGTTAATTTTATATATTCAATAAATTTAGTAAATCGTGTTGCTTATTTGTAAAACCCACATAGCGATTAATTATTTATAAATTAGGACATTAAAAACGTCACAATACATTTGTTTTTGTACAATTAAACAAAAATCCATTATCAGAAAACCACTGGTGCAGATTTGACACTGTATTGTTGAGAGTCATTTGTAGCCCCAACGGTGTTTTGTCAGACACCACTGCTGACGTGTCATCTGCAAACTGAATACAACAACCACTCGGTACATTTGATGGTAGATCTGCTACAAACATAACAAAAAGCAAAGGTCCCAAAATTGATCCCTGAGGTATACCTGTCTTTGTATCCGTCCAATCTGAGACTACTGTAACATTATCTTTATCAGTGCATTCCACCCTTTGCTTGCGTTTGTTAAAATAGGATGACATAAGTTTTCCTGCTATCCCTCGTATACCATACCATCTAAGTTTTTTCAGAAGTAATTTATGATTGAGACAATCAAATGCCTTAGAAAGATCACATTGAATAGAGGCAACACATTTTCCTTCTTCAATGCATTTTGTAACTAACTCTACATACCTAGTCAGTGCATTTAGCGTTGATTTTTTATTCTGAAATCCAAATTGTTCTTTGTTAATAATTCCATATTGTCATCTCGCTTTATATGAGAAAAAAACAAACATATATGGGAAGAAAATTTTACAACTGCCTACCTCCGAATTTAAGATCTAACACTGGAAATGCATTGAAGACAGCACTGAATACCTGGCTCATGGACCATCCCTTTTACAGCATTGATGAATTTCTACCCAACACAAGTTTCATAAAATTCAAGCTTTTATCACATTTTACCTTCTTATTATTGACAATTTTGGGTCTTGCTATTCATTGTTATTAATGGGTTTAACTTATTAGTCTTATTGTTAACAAATTTTAATCTTGCTTGTATTCATTGTTTTTAATTTAATATGTTTAATTTATTAGTTTAGTTAGTTTTATCATTGACGCTGTAACTATTCTTAAGGAATGAGTTAATCAAGATGATTTTGACTTTGACTATACCTACACATAGAAACCAATATTTGAAAGCTGTAGAGGATCTTATGTTTTGTAAAACTGAGACTTCAGAGAACAAATTCATCCAGCCTAAAAAATTAAAACGTTAGAACGCTTTTACTCAACTGTCAAAATGCAAAGTTTTGACTTTTAAACCCTGTTTTAAAAAAACTATAATTCATTCCAAACTTCTTGTTGAATCATTAATTACTATGACTAGTTTCAAAACTTTTTTTACACTGGACAAAGTAATATGACCCAAAAAAAAATGCCATCACTGCTCAAATATTTAATGCCATGATTTAATATAAACCTTGATGAGATAAAAAATGCCACCTTTACATATAAACACTTACACAATTACATGGTTAGGTGTAAGAGAGAACTTTTTAATCCTAACCTCACTGATTGTATGTACAATAAAGTAATTTTTCATTTCATTTCATACACATTACTGATTGCATCCATGATGTAATAACATGGTACCATTACAATCCTAATTCCTGTCTGTAAGGCATTTAAAAAAATGATAAACCATATATACCCTTATTATTATTATTTTTTTTTTTTTTTTGTATTATATTTTGGTTCAACAATCGTCAAAACAAATCGATGTTCTGTAAGCCCAGTTGCCCATGTTATTGTTGCAGGGAAATTTAGATTTGTAACCTCCTAAAAACCACTTCTATTTATTGAAGTTTAAATTTTGATGTAATAGGCATTGTGAGTCCAAATTTCAAAATTTTACTCGAAAATCAGTCAGTGATCCCAATTAATTCAGCTTTATATAAGAGTGATGTTGTATGACAAAATTTAACGTGTAACATTTATTATGTTAATTACTTGTTGTCATTAAACCATTGCCATTTAGGCTAGTGCTGTGGACTATAAATATTAGTTAAATAATGAATTTCTTTGCCAATGCCATATGGTAGCCTTAATTGTGTAAAACATTTGATTCAATTTAATACAATTATAAATGTGTAGTTATAATACACAATTACAAATACATAGTTTGTGTAGAACTGAATTTTGGTTTTTATACAGATGTAACAAAATGTGTTATTCTTCTGAAAAATCTGGTAATATGAATTTTCCATTTTTCTCTGTCAAACAGTTGGTAAATCATATCTTATACTTAAATGAATATTAGGGGTGTGCGAATAGTGATTTTTGAGTTCAAGTCGAGTAGTAGGAATTTTTTTCGAGTCGATTATTTTCGAGCGAGTATTTACAGAAGGATTTTCTGTTCACCCAAGGCAACTGTAAAAGGCAGACACCATCCTAAGCATATGTTAAGTTTTGCCAGATTCGTAAATATATACATCTAAACTGAACACAATAATTTTGATTTGTTGTTTGTAACTGTAACATATGACAAATAATTTTTTTTACTTCCTGCCTTCCGATATTTTTATGTGGCATTGTTTTGATTAATCTTTTTCCTTTTTTCATAACTAATATGATGAAAGAAACTAAGAAAGTATATATTAATTGAAACAACGTGGACTATAAAAATTTAATCTGTTCACTCATATCACATATCAGATTTTCTATGCAAGCCAATTATACTGTTTTACAGCCGGCCGATATGTTTATCTGGTGGTTCAGTTCAAAGTGTACTGCAAAAACGTAGCTAAGTTTGTTGGCAAAAGCTGCATCCAACCAAACTGAAGCTAAAATTCAGGCGTCATCGCCAAATGCAGTCATTTGCTTTCAGAATTGACTCCTCTCAACAAAAAATTGATTGTGTACACGCCAAAAAAAGTGGATCTGTATTCTGTGGGTATTTAATTCAGTAATAACAAGGTTACAACTAACCGGAAATAAGCTGTGAATTATATAATCAAATTTGAAAATCTGGATGACAAAGACTGGTTCAATCAATTGATAATAATAACTAAGCAGGTTTACTAAAAATTAATTTTAAACTCGCTTAGGATGATCATAGTTTTTAAATTATGATCGGTAATGAATTGTGTGCAATTTGAAAGTATTTCGATACATGAGGCTACACTGATCAAAACATAAATAATTATTTCATAACGAGGATTTCATGAAAACCTGGCGTAATCGAATGAAAACCATAGACGTAGTCGGCTAATATAATAGGTCTAGCTGATATTGGTAACAAAATGCAGTCTGAAATATAAACTTATGAATAAAAAAACAAGACGTTTGATAAGGCTATGGTTCAATAAAAATTATTTTCCGAATCTCTAAATTCTTCGTATTTTGTTTAGAAAAGGTCTTTCAACATGTTTCTCCCTCACTTGAGTTGATTTGTGATTGTTTTACAGTTTACATCGACGTCAATGTTAACAGGGAACCGTTCAGAGAGTTTATGAATCAAAATTATCGTACTTTACCACTTTTTACATTCCAACTGTGTTATTGTCTAACCTAGTCAGGAAACTGTTCAACAATTTGACAGGAAAAAATATATATATTCGCAAATATTACACACAGTTTTGGCGATCTAAGGTGTTTACGGAATAATAATTAATAGACGTTCGCCACGGATATATATATATATTTATTTGACAGAAAATAAATCAATAATGTGTCACACGCTGCTAGAACGCCATTACCATATTTTATATGATATGATACAGTATTTTCTTGTGTTAAATCATTGGACGATTCCCTGCTCAGATTAAAAAACAAAATAGACCTCAATCGACTCGCAAGAAATATACGATAATTTCAGTTCCGAAAAGGAGCAGAACGGTTCTTTGCACGTTCGTATACTACAACCGAGATGAACTTTCACCTAGAAAAGATGGGAATTCGATTCTTGGGATGTAAAGTGACCCGTTCTCTGTACCCTTTTGATTGAGCGGTATTATTGATATGAACGAAAATATGCATAATTTCCACGGCGTACAGACCATTAGATTTGTATCGGTAACAGGTCTTTTTGAGCATCTTGAACCGGATCTCTCGTCCTCTTTCTTGGGTCATAAAGACACTAACCAGCACTTCTGTTTTATTCACACTATTTTAGGTTAGGTTACAAGTGACTAGTAGACTCGGACAACCAACATGTGTGATCGCTTCCTTCCCAGCTCTGTTGTTCACTTTGAATAGAACTAGTTCAAATCATAATGAACGAACTTGTTCACAACGTCAACTAGTTCATTTGACTGTCGTCGTGTACTACCTATTCTTAGGCGTATTGTTTAGTTCATAATTACGCGTACCAAACCTATAAACGTATGGTTAGGGCTAAAATAAAACACAAGGAAGCGCACATTTTTCATTTATAACTGTTTACTCTTAAAACTAAATTAAGTTGTAAATATGATATTTCGTGAAATACAACTACTCGATCGAACTTCGAGTAGTTTCGGAAGCTTCGAGCCGAGTAATAAAATACTCGATCAAATACTCGAAGTTTCGAGTACTCGCACACCCCTAATGAATATCCATATATACTTACAGCAATTTCAGCCTTTCTTTTAACCAAATCAGCTAATTCCGCCCTTGTGTCAATAGTGATTTGTTTCAAATTCATATCAGTTAATAAATCTTTGCTTCTCAGCTCCCTATAAAACAAAATAGTAACATAGAATGAATTATATTTTTACAGATTACAAAAAATTTCCCAGGCATGCTGTCATGGATTTTTTATAAAATCATGTTACTGCTTGACACCCCAATCTCTCACAACTACAATGCTTCGCAATTTGCCCAAACTTTGCCACTTGGATCATCAGAATTTTTTTAACTTTCTTTCAATTTTCTCTTCTTCAGCTAGAACATTGGTGTAGATTTTGAAATTGAATTTAATAAGCTCGATAGCTGTTTTCTTGTAAATCACTACTACACGAAACAAGATTTACATGATGGTGTTACTATCTATTTAAAAAAGCATCTATTTACTAATCATTAAAAAATAGATTTTGACATTTTAATTTATAGTTTGACGACATATTTTCCACTATAGGGTCTTTTAGTTTCCACTTTACAACTGTATTTTTTGTAAAGATAGTTAGTCTGTGTCTCTCCAAAAGATTTTGACATTTTTGTGTTGCGTCATAATTTTTTTATTTTTATTTTATTTACGTACTTTGATACAGTTAAGAAACCATTTACAACAAAGCAGTTCATTCCATGATAAAATTCACTGTGGAGATCTTTGAGCTCACTTCATTTTCTTATAGATTAAAAGTATTAATATTTTCTCATAAATAAATAATATTAATAAATAACAATAGTAATAACCTGCATACATATAAACAATTTTTTTAAATAGACTATATAAATTGATAACAAATAATAATTAACAATAGTAATAACTTGCATATGAATAAAAAATGTGTGACTAGACTATGTAAATTGATAATAAATAAACATATAAAAAAGAAATACAACTAACAATTCTTCATTAACACAGATGTAAAGTACAAAAATAGAGCCTGAATACAATGTAATTAAATAAAAATGAAGAATATAGTACAATATTAATTTAGTAATGGACAGAAAAATAGCTTATTCATGTATTTAACATTGTTAACCCAGCTAAACATTTTGATTTTGGAGAGTCAACACTTTAATGAGTAATACTTTTAGAGAATCAAAGAATAAGTCTAAATCATTATTGACTGAAATTAGTATATTGATGGATCTCATAAGTTGAAAAAGAGGCGAAGAGGCGTGTGAGGCTGTACGACAGTGAGGGAGGGAGAAGAGAAGTTTGTTTCTACTCCGAAAAGTGGCAACATGGAAAAACAAACCGGCCAGGCAAGCGGCGTCCCGACCCTACCCCGCGCCGTCTATACAGGAATACCAGACCCATGAGTGTCTCCTCAGGGCCAAACTCTGAAAACCACACATCACTAGCAATTCATGATATGAAATTGTATACGCGTAGACATTACAACATTTATATAATAAAATTCATAAAAACGTTTCTGAATTCTTTCTAGTGCATCTCTATATGTTATATGAAATGGATTCCAAATTACTGCACCACTCTCCAACCTCAACCTGACCAATGAAAAATAAAGCATAATTAAAGTTTCAGTATTTCTAAAATTTATACTTTGTCTAAAAATAAAACCCATCAATTTAGAACAACAAGCTATGCATGCCTCAACATGAGGATTAAAAGATAATGTATGAGTCATATTGACTCCTAAATCCTTAATTTTATTTATTCTACTAATTAGAACTCCATTTAAAAAATAATCACAATTTTGATTGTCCTGATCTCTAGTAAAAATCATTAAAAAGCATTTTAAAACATTAAAAAGCATTTTAAAACATTAAAAATCATTTTATTATTTCTGCTCCATTCAAAAACACTATCTAAATCTTGCTGTAAACTAACGGCATCTTCAGGTCTCTTTATACATTTAAACATTTTTAAATCATCAGCAAATAATAGTGCCTTAGCAAACGAAATGCAATCACTTAAATCATTAATTAATATTGTAAAAAGATAAGGCCCCAAATTAGAACCCTGTGGTACTACTACCGATTGAACTGAGAAAGTAGATGATGAAGCCCCATTATTATAAGAAACAAACTGTCTACTTACAATATATGATTTGAAAAAGCATAGTAAATTATTTGAGACGCCATAAGAATGCAACTTTTTAAATAAAATTGAGTGATCGACTTTATCAAACGCCTTGGTCAAGTCAAGGAACAAAGTGTCAGTTCGAGTCCCAGAGTCCAACCCCGAGGAAACATAAGTAGAGAAATTTAATAGGTTTGTATTTACAGATCTGCCGGGTTCAAATCCATGTTGACAGTTGGATATGTATTTTTCAAAGTGACCAAATAAATATTTATGTAGAATCATCTCAAATGTTTTTGCAGGAACCGACAAAACTGCCCCTGGCCTGTAATTAATAATTTGATCTCTCTTACCGGATTTAAAAATCAGCGTTACTTTAGTAACCTTCCATTTCTCAGGAAATATTTTTGAATTTAGATTTAAATTAAATAAAAATATGAGGGGGTTATTAATAACTCCGAACAACCTTTAAATAAATACTGTGGAAGTAAATCAGGACCTGTGGTACACTTTGTTTTAATCTTTTAATAGCATCCTGTACATCCTGACAACGAAGGCAATACAGTTAATGATGAAGGACAGCAAAAATAATGATGTCCTAAGCAAATATTTTTGTTATTTGATAGTTTCACTTTAAAAAATATTATTGTTTCGTAAACCTACAGGGAGAATACATTCAGGATTCTTAGTTACTTGAAGTGGTATTTTTATGAATCAAAGTTCAGATTAATTTCACATTATTCTCATTGCTTGTTTTGGGGATGTTAGGATTCAACTAAAATTATTTTATTTGAGGCGTCATAAAAACATAAACCATAAATTATATGAGAATGGATAAGTTAAAAATAAATTATCTTCATTAATGAGACACTGCATAATTTAAATATTCTCTTTAATGCAAATAGACCTGGGCTAATACTAATAACTAAAGCTTCCGGTAACGACCACGTCAAGGTCTTATTTACATCACCAAACGTTTTGCCCATGCAGTGTTGTGGCATCTTCAGTGGTATCTCTGAAACACGGAGATAGTTATTAGTAATGACACCGGCCGCTTAAGCCCATGAAATAGGACCTGAGCTAACTTTGTTTAATACCGCTTTATCATGCTCATCCCAGCAGTGATAACTATTAAGAATTAACCCTAAGAATTTTGTATTATTTAGTTTTCCTAAATTTATATTCTCAGTGCCAACTAAAATATCAAAATATTCTCTATTCTTCTTTATTTTGGATTCCAAGTAATGTATTTTAACAAAATTTAATTTCGATTAAGCGTTCTAAAATATTGACTAATATTTAACAGTTTTAAAGAAATTGTTGATTGAACTCCTCTACTGAATTTCCAGAAATTTTTAAACTATGACATCCGTGTAAAGAAATTATTCAGTGTCATTTTTGTTGCAGAGGCATGTTTCTATATTATAAAGGTAGCGGATGAATAAAAGCGGCCCTAAAATGAAGCCCTTAGGGACACCAAACCTACCCCTAGAGCTGGCAATGGTGCACCTCTGTTCTGGCGGCCTCTTTTTGGCTCATTTGCAGGCGTTTTTTATAACTTATCCCATTTCATAATTAACGGTTCAAATGTAACCATTTATATTTCATTTTATTCCAAATACGTGGGAAACAATATAATATGATTGATTTTATGTTTCTATAAGAATAAATTTTATTTAGGTCACATGTAACAAGAAATGTTTATCATTTTGAAAATAATTTTGAAAAAATTCCGTTGTCTAACTGTTAACTCTTTTACCGCCAAGGGCCTATATTTAGTCCTAGAAAGTTGAATGGTCAAACACCAAGAGCCTATATATAAGTCCGCCGAATGTTGACGCTCAACCGCCATGAGCATATATAGGCCCTCTACATTTGTATTGTTAATGTAATGTATCTTTAATATCAGAACATAAGAACCAGAGGGTTCTATCTGCAATTTTCACCAAAATTCACTGTTTGCATAGCCTATTTGTATCCTTTTCTTTGTAATAAACACAAATAAATATCAACTACAAGAAAAAAATAATTACAATCCATTTTAAAGTGAAAGTAATTTAGTTCTATCTACAAATGATTGGCCAGACTGAGAACCATATGGTTCTATCTGCATACTACTTTGTTGTTGCTAGTTTCAGGTTATGTGTATTACTAACTATACATGTAAGACTTAACTATGGATAAAAGTAACAGTAAATTAGACTTGTGGCTTCAAGAAACTTTAAATGATAAATCTAAAATCGTCCAAGTGATGACCTATCCTCTAAGCATGAGCAACACCTGAAAGAAAAAAAAACCGGTATGCGAGAGGAACGCAAGAATGGCCGCAAAAGTGAAAAAAATTGTTATCTGCTTTGACTTGCAAAATGTTATTAGTCTCCTAAGAGAAGATGTTTTTTTTTCAAAAGGAAGTTAAATGTGTACAATCTCACTGCACATTGCTCAAAAAACTAAAAAGGTTTTTTGTGCTTTATGATCTGGAGTCTTATGCAAACGATCTGGCAATGATGAGTTTTATTGATTAATTACATCTTTATGTAACAAGCAAACTGATGTAAAAATTACCAGATTAACAAGCTTTTATGTGTGCATATATAAAGAGCGGTAAATTACTCTGACGGTTTAGTGACGTAGAATATGCTGAGTGGCAGGCAGTCAAGCGATGACAAACTCGCGTGGATAACTCAGGTGGTAAAAGGGTCAACTAGTACCCTACATTATGTGATAAAAGTGTACATATATAGTTTGTTCACAATTTTATTCTGAATATAAAAACATAGTTATTATAACAATTACCTAAATTTTCGGTAATTATGGACTTTCTTACCACCTCTGAAAATATAATTTCTTATTGAAAAAGTGGTGAAATATGAGTTTTTATATCTTGATGATTTTGATTTCAAGCGAAAAACTCTTTTTTGCCAAAAAATCTAAAAACTAGTTTTTTATCTGATAGTGATAAAATCAACTTTTTTGGAAATCGTTATTTTTTTTCATTTCAGATGTTTTTTATGCTGAACACAATATATTATTGGTTTTGAGGTAAAATTATTTATTCAGCCCGAAAAATGCTGCTTTTTACTGACCTAACAAAACATAACCTAACTTATTCTAATTACTATTTACTCAACAAAAATTTGTAATTTGCGTTAAATTCAGATGTTTGGCCTCCATGACGGCCTGCCTGCTGTCAATCCGGCGGGAATATAGGTGAATTTGATTTATTTATTAGCAGTTGTATATAATGATCGCATAATAGCCGTAAATCGCGATTCGCTGCGAATGTAGTTTATTCGTTATCTCAAGAAATAATTGCAATTGACCAAAATAGTTTTCATATTCAGTGTAACAAAACATCAAACTAAAAAATTATGTTTAAAATACCATTCAAATAAACGGAAACATGTCAAAAGTACTAAAAGTTGTTGTATTCGTTTTTTTCGGTAAATTACATGATTTCCGCAGAATAAAAAGCATCTTGTGAAAATACAGCCAGTTCTAGCCCATTTCAAGCAAAATGTTTGGTATTTATGCAGTTTTCTTGACACCAAACAAATTTGGAACATTTTGCTTGAAATGGGTCTAGGATTGGCTGTATTTTCACAAGATATGCTTTTGATTCCGCGTAAATAACGTATTTTACCAAAAAAATTCAAAAAACCAATGTCACAACTTTTGGTATTTTTGTCATATTTCCGTTCATTTAAATGGTATTTTAACCATCTTTTTCTATTTAGATGTGATTTTAAACGCTGAATACAAATTTGAAAACTATTTTGGTCTATTACAAATATTTCTTGAGATATACTGGAAAAACTAATATCGCGGCAAATACGTGAACATTATATACAACAACTATAATCACAAAAACCGAATTCACCTATATTCCCACCGGAGTGACGGCCGGTAGGCCGTCACGGAGGCCAAACACTTGAATTTAACGCAAATTACGAATTTTTTTTGAGAAAGTAGACAGTTTGGATAAATTAGGATGTCAGTAAAAAATGCATTTTTCGATCTGAAAAAATTTTCACTACAAAACCAGTTATATATTTGTTCATCATAAAAAAAAGAGAAATGAAAAAAATTTCGATAAATAACGATTTTTAAAAAGTTGTTTTTTTTCACTATCAGATAAAAACTAGTTTTTCGATTTTTCGGTAAGAAACGAGTTTTCCGCGGATGAAATCAAACTCATCAAGAGATATATAAACTCATTTTCACCACTTTTTCAACATGAAATCATATTTTCAGAGGTGGCAAGAAAGTGCATAGTTACCAAATTTTTCAATTTTGTTTGGTGGCAAGAAAGTGTATAATAAATACCTAATTTTCTTTAGTATAAGACCTGAAATGATAAGAAAAAACTCAGTTTTACTTTTTTGTCAAAATGTACAAGTCTGCTAAGATTTACAATCCATCATAATAAATCAACATGATATGACAAAATAAATATTTATATAAGAATGGTAGCTAAAACTAAAATAAAATAATAAATTTGAAATACTGGTATCACCTTATTTGCAAACGTATAGACAAAACAAACAAACACAGCTATTGTTGACATAGCACAATGCAAAATGGCTAAGCAGATTTCCTTCACTACAGCTGGTTGCCGCCCGTAGTTAACGAATTTTTATTTGTATTTTTTTCCATTCTATTTACTCCAGAGGCATTTTACTTTGTGTGCATATACGTTGTTAAGGGACAACGGTCCAAACCCATCAGCAAATTTCTAAGTGGACCTCCCGGGATTGAAATCGTGAACATCTGCATATGAAGCAGACGTGTTAATCACTAGGCTAGCAAGAGTATATACAAGTTATAAATTAGTACTATAATTCATACCAACTTAGACCTGATCGCATACGGGGAGGAATTTGCGTGTTACTAAAGGAATTTTTGCCTTTTAGTGTAATTAATGATTTGTCTGTAAACATCAATAGTCTTGGCTATTTATAGGCCTACAACCTAAATAAATGGCAATTAGATTGATTCTTTGAAACAATGGAGTATAAGCTATTTAAATATTAAAGGCTATTAGGAAACAAGCATGACAAGATACACTTTATAGACCTATTAAACTCATATAATTTACACCCCCACATTTATGAAGCTACAAGAATAAGTAAACACTCACAAACATGTATAGACAGCATTATTACGAATATATACCCTACCCTTGTTCAAACTGCTGTATTTTAAAGTGCTCTCTCTCTGATCACTTGGCACAATACATATCTGTATCTACAGGTCCACTAAAAAATAATAAGAAAAATTAACTTATACTTCTGTCTCTAATCTTAGAATTTTTAATATACATAATATCAACACATTTTTATTACAACTAAAAAACGAATCCTGGAGTTCAGTCTTTAATATATCTAATAAAAATGATGCCAATGCATTGTTTAATGATTTGTTGTAGTACCTTTTATTTTTATTTCAGTACAGCTTTGCCTTTAGTCAAGAGACGTAAACGCAGGGTTTTTGGCAAGGGTTGGGTCATCCGTGGCATTAAAATATCCAGTGCACGAAAAAGGGAGCTTCACCAGCAGGTCAAAGGGATCTTGTATTTATCTCTTATGTAAATAAATATAAGAAAACGTTAAAGAAATGTATTAATATGGCAAATAGATTACATAATAGTGACCTATTGCTAAAAGTTGATAACAAATCCAAAACAGCTTGGGACATTGTCAAAGGGAACTCAAACAAACACAAGTTAAGCAGCCTATTAGTCTTTAGGTCTCAGGATTATCTGTACCGACCACTCGATAATATCATCTAGATTTAATCATTATTTCAGCAATGTGTTCAATAGTTTTAATATTAGTCCAAATCACCAACAAGCCTTAGACAGATTCGTTGAACTTGGAAATCTAAATCAAAATACTTTCACAAAGTTAGATACAATACTTGCGAACCAGGCTATTAATATAATTTCAGAAATGAAGCTCTCTCGAGCGTCTAGATGGGATGGTATTCTTCCATTTCTCCTCAAGGAATGTGCATATTTAATAGCTGCACCCCTCACACTTACAAAAAATATGTCGCTTCAATGTGGTGTTTTTCCAGACAAACTAACATTTTCTTCTATAATCCCTATCTTTAAAAAAAGGTGATCCAAAGTCAACACACATCTATAGGCTCATATAAATTCTCTCTGTAATGTCTGAAGTCTTCGAACAAGTAGTTTTAAACGCCTTGATAACTTTTTTCGAAAGTAACTCCCTCCTGAAAAATTTTCAATTTGGATTTCGTAAAAATAAGAGTATACAATCTGCCTTGTACACTTCCCTTAACGAGGTTGCCTCCGCCTTGGATGAGTCGCAGAGTGCTGTTGGCTTTTTCTGTAATCTTGAAACAGTTATCACTTCTTAAAAAAGTTAGTTCTCTGATAACGGTCTGCTGCTCATCACAGAAAAGACTTTTGGAATTAATTTTTACACAAACTACCAATGAATTGTCAGGGCTGATGATTCGTACCTTCAATCACTTCTAAACACCGCAAATAAAGGAATATTCCTGGGCCTTCAGATCGAGAGTTTCACGTGAGTACCCTTTCAAATGTACTTTTACTACGCAATCCTGACACTATAAGAAATTGTGGATTTAGATATTGTTTTGATGGTCTATCACGCTTATGTCTACTCTCATATTTTATATGGCATTATTGTCTTTATATGGGATGGTACTTCAAATGAAACTATTTAGTAATACTTAGGATATACCTGAAACAAGAGAAAATATATTAAAATTAAACTCAGTAAGGCCGGTACAGTTATCAATGGAACCTATTTCATCAACTGCCTGACACTCACCCTATACAATCACAACATGAACATAACTTATGAAACCTTTTATTTGCATAATATTTTATAACTGTAATCAGTTAATTATTATCTTAAGTTGGTAATATCTATTGATTTTCACACAGCCTAATCCATCCCCATATCTTCAATATACTCTCCCTTTACAATCATAACAAGGACATAAATACATAACTTACGAAACTTTTTGTTGATGTATTCATATTAATATTGTAAAACTGAACTCCATTTATATAAAGAACTATGCAGTCTTATTCTACATGACCTCACCTATCCAAGGTCTAACCCCAGATGGGTATTATGTCGATGACGTTATTGCCAACATAATGATGAAGGTTAAGAGTTTGGAATACAACGCATTGTATAGTTCAATCTGCCGAATTGGCTGACCACCAGGCAAAAGGACTAAACTGGATACATGATAAGGGAACAGACCAGCAGACCAGCATCAACCGCGTGGTGTGGTGTGTGTGTATCGAAAAGAATATCTGGGAGGCCTGGGGAGAGAGAGAGAGTGGGGCGAAGGCATAGTTCGGCTGACCAATGGCCAATTGTTTATTCAATATGTCATACAAGTTCAAAACATATTGCCCATATAAGTACATACATTACAACTTTTCCCCCCTTAAATTTCTTGACTAACCACCAATTTCAAATGGGGTAGAACCATTCTCACTTATAAAATTAATACTAAATAAACAAATTTGCAATACACATGAGTATAATACTAAATAAACAAAATCGCAATACACATGAGAAAACGTAATATTCCAAATTAATACTAACATTATTGATACATGAAACTAATAAACAATATAGCAATAACTGTTATTTACATGTATATATGAGCAATTTAAAAAACATTAGACATTTAATTCAAAAATGATTAAAACAAGATATAAAATAAGAAAAAAATTCATCTAAGCCTGATGTCTAAGAATAAGAAAGGAGTACCTGATGTCTCTAAGCTACTCCGAGGGCTGTCGGCAACAATACGTACCGGCGTACTAACTACCCTACTGTCAAAAACTGCTTTTGGTAGCAACAAGTCTTTAGTGTCAATGTCCTTATTTAATTTTACATTTGATTGTAAACCTATTAATGTCGTCTAACTGAAGTTATACTTTTTTGTATAACAAACTTATCTAAATTTACAATGAACCACTGTGTATTTTGTTTCGTAAATTTCATTATAGTAAATATTTTTTTGATATCCACGTATTTTTTTTATGAATCCATGCCCAACCACTTAACTAAATATTTATACATTTTTTTCCTAACAATTTTTTCTATTAAATAAACTTCGTCGTGTTTGGTTTTACTTAATTCTTCTTGATATAATCCACCTTTCACTATCTCTTTGTTGTCGTCTTGTACAATATAAGTGACTGGTTTTGTAGGCTGAACTCTCCACACTGTGTAGATCTCGTTACTCCACATAGGTAAATAGCCTTTGTTGACCTGATGTTTCACACAACTAATTCTTACGCGATCACCCACACCAAATCTTTGTTTAACATAACCTGTTCTATTTCTATGATTAATTATTTTTATTAAAATATCTTTTTCATTTAATTTGTTGACCTCTGAAGGCTTTACACCTATAGTATGATGTACAGTATTATTATAGCTATGAACAAGTTTTGGTAGCAAAGCTAACCACTAAATTGTGTCCACATTTTATTTTTTAAAGTTCAATTAAACCTTTCCACAATTGAAGTTTTTTTCTCAGAAAATGTAGAATAATGATTTACATTATATCTTTTAAATAATCTTTTAACTGTATTATTGAACAATTCGCCACCATCATTAGTTTGAAAATGACGCATTAGTTCCAACGCTGATGCTACTTCATTAGCAGTTTTTGATTTTAAAGGAACCGCTATTGCAAATTTAGTGAAAAAATTAATTACTGTCATAATATATGTATAACCCTTATTTACACTAGCATAAGGAATCATTTCCACAAGATCAGCTTGATACAGGTCGTGCAATCCTTTAAGTTCTACATTACGTCTAGGACAATTGATACGAGCCTGTTTGTGCAGCTCTTTTGCTAAACCAGTTCTTATATCCATAAAGACTACACAGAAAGTGGTATAATATAAAAAAACAACGCATATATAAATATATATAAAAGTTTATTCAACAATAATTGCTTACATGCAGGGAGTTAGTGACACAGGTGTACAAAGAATGTTGTTGTTTAATTAACAAGTTTGCAGTCAGGAGACGCCTTCCTGTGTTCCACACGTGGCTGATCTTCCAGTGACCACTGTTCAAGGACAATGCCGCAACACACACAAGCGATTGCATCATCATTTCCTGTGTAGTAGAAACCTGATTTCACCATATCGTTCACTGTTGGATATGTTTTAGGCCAGAATAAAAAAGAGTCTTTCATCATTTCCTCTATTTCTGATACATATTTCTTATATTTTACATAACTGTTTACATCTTCTTCTACATGTTTAGACATTTCACAATCCGGTTTTTGTAATTTATGAATAAAATTCAATTGACGTAAAGTTAATTTTGAATCGCCAGATTGCGATCCACAACATACAATATTATTAAACAATTTTGTACAATAAAATCCAGATTTTACTAAATCTATTTTAGTACTAGTTATATATCAAAACAATTAGATTCACTTAGTAAAGAAGAAGACGACACTGTAGATGATGTCATTCTTTCCCCAAAATTTCTAAAACAATAAAAATAACAATAGTAACTATTTCACTTTACTATGGTAATTTAAATTTATGCATACAAAAATAACAGTTTTTTTCTTTTCGGATTAGGGCCATCAAAATCATCTTCACCGGGCTTAAGAAAATAATGTTCTTGAAATCTTAAATTCAATTAAATATCTTTATCCTGTTTTAAGTTTTGTGGTATTCTATTGTAAATGCAATCGATACCACTAACATAATTGATTATGAAATATTTCGGTTGACATGCTAATGATTCACATGAACAATTTTTGTATCCATTACAATAAACTAATTTATAGCCGTATTTATCTGTTCAACTCTATCTGTGATTTCCTTATGACTTTTAAACCATTCTAATAACATACAAGCGTTCATGTAAGCACAATTATACGAGCTATGATTAAAATTATAAGGTTTCATCAAATTACAATTTGATTGTTTTTAATATAGTTAAATTTGGACATCCTAAATCTTCTAAATTAACAAAATTTACTTGAAACTCTGAAAGTAATTTAATAATATCTATTTGTTTTTCTCCACCTTTAACACACCAAGTTCCATTTAAATTAATATTTTTAAATACATATTTTAATTCTTTATAATGTTTAATTACAGAGTTCCAGAAAAGACCATGATATTTTTTTTCAAGCCACACCACTTGTTTTTGTAAGTGAGCAGGCAATTTATTGAATTCACATGGTGGCTGAAATAAATGAAGTTCATAAACCTGACCATCAGCAGACAATAAAGCAAGCTCCTTTACTATATAGTTGTCGTTATTTTTAAATCCTTGAAAATCTAATATGAACTTAATCTAAATTGAAAAAAAGAAAAAATTAGCATTTTAATATTGAAAAAAAATTTGTTATAATTTCTCTTTGACAACTTTATCACATACTTTTCTAAAACACTATTCAATATATAGTTAAAGAACTACTCACATTGAACTTAATAAACATTCATATATTTATAATGATATCAAAATATTCAGTATTTCTATATTCTGGCTCCTACTCTGTCATTAGTATAATTTATTCATCTTAATTTTCATTTTCTTTAGTTTTTCTTTTAACAATGGTAAAATAATCTCTTCAACATTAGATATATGTCTCTTAAAATGTGCAGCATCACTTGTCCAAATGGACGATGTATCTTCATCAGCTGTTATTGTATAACATTTTGTCACTAAAGGAATTGAAAATTGAACTTCTTCCCCCTTCTTATTGCAGTCCATAATATAAAGTGAGTACACCTTCATTGTCAAATAAACACTGATATTAATATTGTATCATAACTTTAAAAATATTAATTCGAAACATGATTTCTTTGAGTTATAGCCTTATTAAAGCTACTATTTATTTTTGATATGTTGAACAACTTAAATGAGAGATTAAAATGAAACTTCTTCAATGATAAAAATTTTTCTTTATTTATCTTCTTATAAATTACTTCAAAACATAAAATTGGTTTCTTCTTAAAATAATAATAAAAACGAAAATAAAAATCTCTTCTTTTATTGACTCAATGGAACATAAATAAATTAATACAACTCTTCCAAAATAATAAATTAAATATCTTCAGACCAGAACCTTTTTTATTTATTTGACTTTTTTAATAAATTTCTTTAAACTTTTAAATCAATAAATTCAAAATTGTAATAAATTTTCTAAATTCTTTAAAATTGTATAAATTGCTTTAAAATTCTTTAAAATTTAAAATTGTTTAAAATTTCTTTAAATTCAAAATTGTTTTAAAATTGCCAAAATTGTTTAAAATTGCCTCCGGGAGATCTGGAACCAAAAGAAATAACCAGCTTTTAGTGACTTGAATTATTTTTCCTTTTACTTACAAAGTTTTAAAAGCAAAACCAAGAAAATCAAAACACTCTAAAAATTTTTCACTAGAAGAGTGACTTCAAACCAGAAACAAGTATAACCGCGCATGCTAAAAATTCTAAAAAATCGAATGATATAAATTATCTTTCGATGTGGCTGATTAAGAAATGTTATCAGCATATTCTATGCCCATTAACAATGTTAGTCAACCTTTCTTTTTTAAATGGAACCTTTCCAAATTCTCTTAAGGCAGCAAAAGTAACACCAATATTTAAAAAAGGAGATCTCCATTCAATAGATAATTTCAGGCCTATTTCTATTTTACCCGTGTTCAGTAAAATTTTCGAGAAACTTTTTCTGTCACGTTTGATGAACTTTTTTGAAAAACACAATGTGCTTTCACAAATCAGTTTGGTTTTAGGAAAGGTAAATCGACTACAGAAGCAGTTGTGAGCCTAGTCGATAAAATTGTCAGGGGCCTTGAAGGTCGTAAGCACACCCTAGGTGTATTCTTAGACCTTTCCAAGGCTTTCGATTGCGTTGACCACAGTATACTACTACAAAAACTTGAGACGTATGGTATCAGAGGTGTTTCACACCTGTGGTTAAAATCATTCTTGAACCATCGATCTCAGCAAGTCCAAATTTCAAACAAACTTTCAAAATCCAAACAGCTGAGTTATGGCGTCCCCCAGGGATCAATACTCAGCCCAATTCTGTTCTTGATTTATGTCAATGATATTGATTCATCGCTGCAGCATGGTCAACTCGTCCAATATGCCGATGACACGACTCTTTGCTTTAGTGAAAACTGTAAAGAAAATCTAGAATTAAACGTTTACCTTGATTTGAACAGTTTGTGCTCAGCATTTTAATATGCTGAACCTTAAAACAAATTCAACAAAATCACAGGTCATCAACTTTTGTTTGAGGCCCATTGATTTCGGAAGTAGCCCTCAGTGTTACTGGCGGACTCTGTGCTAGAAGAAGTGGAGTCCACTAAATTCCTTGGAATATACCTCGACAGAGGTTTGACATGGAAATGACCATATTAATTGTGTATGCTCTAAGTTATCCTCAGGCATTTATGTACTGAGGACGCTCTCTAAATACTGCCCTATTCAGGTACTGATGACGGCATATTATGGTCTCATTTACCCTCACCTTTCCTATGGACTGGTGATTTGGGGAGGTGGTGTATAATAGTGAATTCTTGAGAGTGTTTAGACTACAAAAGAAGGCAGTCCAAATTATTGCAAATTTAATGAGCAGAGAGTCGTGCAAACCAATGTTCAAACAACTCAAGCTGTTGACTCTGCCTTGCTTGTATATTCTAGAAACAATTTTATATTGTATGTCCAAATGCAACCTGATAAGGGGCAGTGACTTACATAATTATAATACTAGAGGCAGAGATGACTACGTACTGGGCAACACAGAACGGTAGTCTATCAACACCTGCCCTCGCAGGTGGTGTCAAATTAATTAACAGCTTGCCTAAAGAAATTAAATTGCTCCAAATTCCAAAAATATTTAAGACCCGCTTGAGAGACATACTGTTGTCCCAGGCTTTTTACAGCATCGAGTTCCTAGCACACGACTGGGAGACCAACTTAATTGGCTAGACACATCCCGTTGACTTTTGTGGGAGTTTCAAACACTAGGATAGATTTGTTGTGAATGCCCCTTCTTTTATGTATGTTTGTGTGTATTTATTGTTATGAATGATTGTTTAAATTAAAGCCTTAGGTTAATTAATTTTATACTGACGTTTTGCGATACAATATTTTTATATTGTCCATGCAATAAAGGATTATTATTATATTATTTATTATTATTATTTTATTATGCTTGGTGGATCTTACCCCATCTACT